>CM077504.1:49481748-49638726 GCA_039654745.1 Houttuynia cordata | reverse complement strand
ATATCCTCGCACGAGAAGCCGTATCCGAGCAGAACTCCGACCAGCATTTGCATGTTTTCGCAGCTCGTTCTTGTGACAGCGCCCATGGCCGAAGCCAGCTCTCTGGTGCCTTCCCTATATCCAAGCTTCACCAAGATACCCAATTTCTTGGAGAGGTTAGCCTTGTAAGACAAGCTGAGATAGAGAGGCGCCTTGGTCAGGAACTTGTATATGTCTTCAGCGTTGAGCCCACATTGCCGGAGAAACTCGATTCTTGGTCCGAGCTTCCTGTCCCTGCTCACGCTGAAAACATTCGGATAAACAAGGAGGATTCTGAAGTACTGTTCGTCGGTGAGTCCGACAGAGCTCCAGAAATCAAGGTGTGATTGCATATGCTCGACGGAGTAGGCCAAGATGGGGGCGAACTTGCGGAGCAGCTCCGTCGCCTTGTCGTCTCCGCCGAGCTCTGCGAGGAACCCGACTCGCGGAACTAGCTGAGCTTCCAAATCAAGATTCAATAGCGCTGGTCGCCGGATAATCCAATTTAGTCCAAATCTCTTCAAGAAGATCACCACCCTTTCAATTTCTTGGGGCTCTCTGTAACAGAAGACCTTGAGATTGACACCATTGATGACTCCGGCGAGCTTATCTCGGGGAATCCCATGAATAGCAAGTAGTTCAACCTTCTCCGCAAACCCGACGAGGTAACGTGGCTCCATTACTGATAGCAGAAGCTTCAGCTTCATGGGCTTCAGCCCTTCCAGATGCTCCGCCACAAATCGGAGAAAAGGGTCAATCTCCGACGCCGTCAAGACCTCGGCACGCTTGATGACCAGATGACACAGTGCCCAGCCGGAAATTCCGACTGATTGCAGCAGAAGAACACGGTCTTCAAGCGACAGGAGAGACGCATAACTCAGAGACGGGCCGTTGAGCAACACAGCATGAGCTTCCTTGTCGTTGAGGCCCAGCTCTTGGAAGAAGCTGAGAAGCTCTGGAAGCAACAACAGAAGGATGATTTCGCATTTTTGCTTTGTGGGTATGAGCTAGAATTTGAATTACTCAAAGATGCGAAGACGAAGAACTTACTGGACGAATGATGCATCGACGGGTCGGCGGCGGTGATGGCGGCTGAAGACTCGGTGGTGGAGGCCGAGATCCATATGTGTTTCGCCGGCCAGAGGCTGCAGAGGCTGTGGGAGAAGGAAGGGGAGGAGGAGGTGGTGGGGGAATGGCGATGGGCGAGGAGGAAGGTGGGGGTGTTTGACAGAGCTGTCATTTAGTGACGGCGAGGTGTTCGGTGTTTTGTCTGAAAGAAGGTCTATCTTAGCTAGACTTGTTTGGACATTTGAGTCTGGTTGTTGGTTGGCAATGCAAAAGATGTGCAAGCGACAGCGCGCGCGGATATCACAAGTGCACGCCACCTCAGCGCTGAAGCCTGACGCGGACTCTTGGGGGTTATTGAGGTGAGAAATGAATTCTTGCCTCTAGGTTATAAATGGTATTCCTATGAAAGTTATTCCTCACGGAAGGAATTAGTACAAGAGTTTTTTTAGGGAGTTAGTGAAGTTAGGGCCTCATTTGTAGCAGCTAAATAGTTGGATCCAGCGTTTTTTCATATTTTCTAAAAGAATCCAGTTCTCACTTCATTGATTTTTCTTATTGATATTTTTTTATTTTTTTTTAAAAATAAGGGCAATTAATAAGAAAAAATGTATTTTCATAATTGAAAATACGTTTTTTCGTATTATATACCCCTACTTTTTTATGTTTATTTATAAAAAATACCATCGGACCCTAAATTCTTCCCAAAAATTAATTCTTCCCTAAAATTCAGATTTTTCACTCTATAAATCTTCTACCAAACAAACAGACCCTTAGTACGAAATTCGCAATTGATTTCGGAGAAAGAGAGAATTGATTTCTAACGTTTTGAGGGATAAGAATTGAATTCACAATTTTATGTTGTGTTGGGCCTGAGGACAAAAATACTCTAAACCATAGTTTTCAAAACCGGACCGGACCGGCCGGTCCGACCGGGGAGAACCGGAACCGGCCGAAAAACCGGTTCGGTCCATCCGGTTTATCCCGGTTTTCTAAACCGGATGGTTTTTTCGAAACCGGCCGGTTCAACCGGCCGATTTTCCCGAACCGGATAACCGGAACCGGAACCGGATTGACCTGGTTTTTCATTTTTTTTTTTTTTTTGAAAATTTTTTTGAAAGAGGGGTGCACGGGGAGGGGATTCGAACCCGCAACCCCCTGCCCGCACCCCTGCATTTTAACCACTTGGACTACAACGGTTTTGTGTTAATACTATATAAAATTTATATTTATTATATACTTATCCCTATTTACACCTAATCCAGGTCATTCCGGTTTGACCACGGTCCAACCGGACTGGCCATCAATCCGGTTCGATGGCCAGTCCGGTTTTGAAACCCTTGCTCTAAACCCATCTTGAATATGTTTCTTATTTAGAAAAAAGCATTAGTAACCCACAACCCCTCGGCATTTTTTTGGTAATTTTTTTCTACTTTGGATTTGGATGTCGTTACTTGTAGTTTGAGGGTTACCTATAGGGGATCATTTCCAAACCCTAACATTGGGGACCTTTTGCGGGGAGAAGTGGTTGGAATTGAAAGAGGACTTGAGCCAATTCAGTCAAGGGCATGCTTGAATTAATTCATTTTAAAAAACCAAATTTATTTACTAGAGTCGGACAAAGGTAATAAAATCTTAAAACACCCTATATGTCTCTTTGGCTAAGCAAAATTGATCTATTTTCCTTTAAATAATCCTTTGACAATATTGTTCAGTTCAATTATGTAGCGACCGTAAATTTTATAATTATAAAGTTGGAATTTTATTGCTCAAAGGGAGTAATTTTGAATTCTAGAAAATCTTTTTAAAAATTGAATTTAAAGATTTTCCGTCAGACCGATCGATCGCCTTGAAACGGCATCGATCGGGAGATGATCGATCGTTTTTGTAAGGCATCGATCGCAAGACGATCGATCGCGTATACGGATCGATCGATCGCCGTTAATTTTGCGTTTTTCGAGGCAATCCGTTAGGGAACCTCTTGGGCTGATTTTGGGGGATCTTTGGAAGACGTGTCTTACCTAATTAATCCTAATCAACGGATCTAAACCTTGGTAAGTGTTTCAAATTGAAAACCCTATTTTCTAGCTAATTGAAAATCTATTTAAATGGAGAATTAGTTATGGAATTGAATGAGATTTTTTTTGGTAGATTATGAACGTGATTGGGATGAGATTATGGCCCTTTTCATGTGAATGAAGGATACCTTATGTCTTGGAAATTAATTGGGAAAATTGTCTTCAATTAAGATATTTGCTTGGAAATCGGTTGGTAACTAAGTGATTTGGTCAAAGATACTTACCAACCAAGATATGAATCTGTTGGGATGGATTGATCACGTCCCTAACTGAAGAATTCTCCCTTATTTCTTGTGGATTGTGGCCCTTGGATGAGTGTTTGATCAACGATGGAGGTTTGCCCTAGAGATTTAAGTTTTTTCTATTTAAACCCTCCATAAGAGAGGACGGCACCCTTTTTGGTGAGCTTTGGAGAATGTGCCAGCCAGAGGGAAGTGCAACCAGCCTCCTCCTTTGTTCGTCCAAGGTGGCGGTGTGTCCGTTGGTGGTTTTCCTGGTGCTTGCGCGAAGAAGAAGAGTCTCAAGATTGAGTAGAAACCGATTTACGATTTTTGGGTATCAGTTTCCACAAGGTAGGATAATCTTTTACCACAATTCTTTTTCCCTAATTTTTGGATGATCATGAGTGTATGATGTTGATGATTTCATATCCTACAGCATGTTATTTACATGTCTTACTATTGTTGATATTGCGATGAAAGTTATATCGGTTTGCATGTTCTACCGTATTGGATCGCACGCGCATGCCAATTCTTCTCGTTCCATGCCTAGATGACATCCCCACTTCGCTTGACTTGAAAATATTTGTCCTTCATGCTCTTTGAATTGTATTGGATGTCTGTCCAGCATTATTTGTCCCTTTTTCTTGATGGTTGTGTATCATGTTGAATGTAAGCGTAACCAATTGCCAAAAATCGGAGTGTTCCTTTGTCATACATCTTTGAAATGTGATCAAAGTGCCTATCCAAGTCTCTGATATTGAAAAGTTGTGATCTTTAAATCAGAGTCCAGCATGATAGAATGATTATATGTCTAAGTTTAGGTGTCTTAATTATGATTACATAAGACTATCATACTAGTATGCATGTTCGCAATTCATGTATTGTATCTAAGTACATATCATGCTAAATAATGAATGAATTAGTACAAAATTTATATGAGTCTCTTCGTTGTACAATTGGAGTCTGACATCATGTCAGGACGTCACTGTTCACTGTGGTGTCCAGGAATACTTGGCTTAATTGTATGATGTAAGCAATGGATTAAGGGAAGGAAATCACTAATCGGATTGTGAATTTGTAGCAGAAAATGAATTAGACCAGCAAATTTCAGAACCATTTGGGTTCTGTAAAAGTTGTTAATAAGGTTAAGATAATGTCAGAAAGAGTTATTAAGGAATTAATCAAGTTGGTAACATCAGTTAATTAGTATAACTTAAGTTATGGTTCTCGGCCAGGACTAATCCTGCACCGATGAACCCTAATCGGAAAATGATAACTAATTGTACAAAAATCTAAAAATTATGCCGTCTATCAGGTTGTAAACTAGACTCCCAGGACTATCAGTAATAAAAATTTTCGAGGTTGATTCGCTCTGTACAAAAAGTGGTGACCGTTTGAATTGGACTGTTCTGTTTGGGACAGAACACTGTTTTTAGTTCTAAAAACCCTAAACCGTAATATTACTACTAATTATGGATTAATACATTCTGTAAGACATATATTAATCGTGATAAGACTTCTAGGGCCTTTGTAACAGTAACTATAAAAGTTTACTTTTGGGTCTTAGAGCTGAGAACATCTGTCCGTAATTAATTGTCCGTTGTGTCTTTTATCTTGAACAATCCTTTGTTCAAGAGGCCTCATTGCTTGATCCGTATTCAATGCCCATGATATGTTCTATTATGGGCATGTCATTCAATAGTTTCAGTGTCGGGGATTGTCAACTCTAGGGCTAGGTACGGTGAAGATGGCAGAGCATAATCTTTGGCGAATCTTATGGTGTCTCATTGATGAGTCATTTTGTCGGGTCTCAGTTGAGTTCCCAGACCCAATTGTTTCAAGATATTGAATACTCCTTTATGAGTCAATTCGAGTTATATCCAAGCATGGTCTTCCACTCCTATGAAGAGTCGAATTTAGAAAGTCATGTTCCAAGCCTCTTAATGAGATGGCTCAGATATATTCAGTGTTACTCAGTTGAAATATTTGTTTTTCCGCTAAGAGTCATTTATGAGAATTCTTAGTTGGAATCATAGTATGCTCACGAGCCATAGCTAGACCCATAGTGGTCTCAGATTTATTGAACCTCTGTAGTTCAGCCGATGACGGCAACCGCGTGCGCTTTAGATTGTATGACATTACGGAAGGTCTGCAATCTCCGCCCATTGTGTCCGTAAGCACCGATGGGGCCAGCATCCCTAGACGCATGGCCGGGTTCCTCTGTAGAGCCTCTAGGATGTTCTGGTATTGATGTCCATAGTGGTCTCAGATTTATTGAACCTCTGTAGTTCAGCTGATGACGGCAACCGCGTGTGCTTTAGATTGTATGACATTACGGAAGGTCTGCAATCTCCGCCCATTGTGCCCGTAAGCACCGATGGGGCCAGCATCCCTAGACGCATGGCCGGGTTCCTCTGTAGAACCTCTAGGATGTTCTGGTATTGATGTCCATAGGGGAAGTGGACAGAGCTGAGAGCAGAAATTGTTATCTCCAACACTTTTGATGTTTGGAGCAGATATTCTTGTGATATCTCCTTACTCTCTGTAAGTTTGGAATTATATATATATATATATTGATTTTATCCTTCCTTGACCTTTGAGAGTCTCGGATGATGATTGGTTCCTGGTATACGAACTGCATAATTGCTGATCCCGAGTCAATTTGTACTTGTCTTAAATCTTTGAGTCTTGTTGCATTTGAATTATTATTCTATTGTGGGTTTTCTTGTATCCTACTGGGTATTTCGTACGGAATACTCATGCATCCTCTGATGCAGAGATTAAGCTGGAATGGAAGTGATCGACTATTATTGAAAGTGGCGTTGGGCATTGAAGTCAGAAGACGAGTTATCTTTTAATTTATTATTTATGTTGATAATTGTGGACTTGCGGCCTGTGTGCCATTTTATTTTATTTTTAGTTGAGGAGACTTGTCGAATAATGTAATAATTAAATTAGACTTCTTTTTATTCTATATCATGTGCGTGGATATGGTTTAAGTCTTATCGATCCAGTATGACCCAAGCATATAATTGGGTATGTGATGATTCGAGTATTCGGTCCGTCCCAGATTCCTACCCTTATAACCTTAATTGGATTATCGCTTCCGCGTATATTGGGGTTGTGGAATTTGGGGCGTGACAGCTTGGTATCAGAGCTCAGAAAGACTTAAATTATTATTCACGGTACAAAGATGTAGATTAAACCCGAGATAAGAGTGTGGAACCCTAGAATGAGAGATGAAACATAATTGTACCTAATGACTAATTAGTACTTTGCTTTAGGTAATGGCGATAACGCGTAGCGGTCGGATTTACGAGAAGGATTGTCAGGAGGCAGCTCGACAGTGGTTGGCTGAGTGGAGATTGCAGAACATTGGTCGTGGAACCTAGGAAGAGTCTGATTTTGAGGAAGATCCAGAAGAAAATTCGGAAGAAGACCCGGAAGAAGATCCAGAGGAAGACCCAGAGGAAGATCCCGAGGAAGAGCATCCGTTCATTGGTTACGTGATACACCAGGAGTTTTGGAAGGTCTTAGAGCACCCAGTTTATGTTCGTGCAAAGGATGACCCAGATCTTTTCTATGAGCTGTACCTCAGGTTCAAATCCCTAGGTTATAGGTGGCCTCACATGACCGATTGGGAGATAGACTGGTATGGGGGTCATCTAGTGTTTGCACCTATGTTTGTGTCCTTATCCATTTTAGACGAGTACCTCTGAGATGTGGTGTTCAGGGACTCGATTAGAAAACTTTAAAAGGGAGTAGGATCTTTAATAACCCTGCTTTTCTTCCAGGGATTTAGGTGTAATTCTTAAATTGGTATTGAATAAAAAAAAACTCCGTTTTGAATTCAGTATTGGTGTGTTCCTTGTTTTGCTTGCATTGTTGTTCGTTCTTGTGTTGTAGTTTCGACTGTCGCGCTAGTAGTCATGGATTGAAGGAAGAATTAAAATGAAACCCGGAGTTAAGTTCTAATTCTCCCTCTTTCCTTAGCTGTAGATCATCAGAGATGGCGACAACTGGAGCTCGTGGTAGATGATCGGGTACCGCGCCAAATCCCTCACAGGAGGAGGCATCTAACCAGAACTTGACTGACGTGGTAAGGGAGCTAGCAAGGGAACTGCGGAATGGCGGAAGCAGTAGCAATACGCCCAGAGTGAAGGCGCCTACCCTAGAACGGTTCAAGAGAGTAGGACCAGCTTTCTCTGGTGATGACAACCCTGAAAAGGATGAGCGTTGGATCGTGGAAGTTGAACGATTGTTCAAGGGTATGAGGTTCCGGCAGAGGAACAAGTCGTGTTTGCAACTTATCTTTTCGTTGGTGAAGCCGTATTCTGGTGGGAATCGATAGAGCGGAATAATTTCGAGGCAGGACAAGAGATCGCGTGGGCAAAATTTAAGGAAGTATTTAATAAGAAATACTTTCCTCCTCATATTCAGCGCAGGAAGGAGAAAGAATTCTTGGAACTGGTTCAGGGAAGCATGTCCGTACTTCAGTACGAGACAAAGTTTGAACAGCTGCAACGATTCGCGACAGACGCGTGTCCCAATGAGTTGGTAAAGGCGAAGAGATTCGTCGATGGTCTACGCGATGGACTAAGGTCAAAGGTTCTGGTCTCACAACCGACTACCGTGGCCAAAGCAGTGGAGTTGGCCTCTATCCTGGAAGATGACTATAAGAGGACCCATGAGCGGAAAGGAAGTTCCAACAAGGGTCAGGACGGTAATTTCAAGCACTCTGGATTCAAGCGATTCGGGAACAACGGTCATTTTGCTAACCGACCGGCGAAGCAACAGAAGCAGCAGCAACAGCAGCTGAACCGGGGGAATAATCAGAATCGTGCATTAGTACCCTACCGTCAGCCTACGCGAAACAATGGGCCAGAAACTGGGAACAAGTGCAGATTCTGTGGACAGCCATCCCATGCTGAGAAGCCATGTCCACAAGATTCTCGGAGATGTTACAGTTGTAATGAAGTTGGTCACATTGCACCTTACTGCCCTAATTGTGACAAGAAAGCAGGAGGGGAGACGAGCAAGAAGGCTCAGGCTCGAGTCTTCGCTCTAACCTCAGCAAACGCTCAAGCTTCGGACGACGTTGTCGAAGGTACTCTACTTGTCTTGAATAGATTGGCTAGAGTATTGATAGACCCAGGATCGTCTGGATCTTTTATTTCTGTGGTATTTGCTGCCAGTCTAGAAAGGAAACCTTCTAGACTTGAGTGTGATCTCTCCATCTCTACTCCTGTTGGGGACTCAGTGTTAGCAACTGAGTATCTGGAGGATTCTTCGGTGTTGATGG
Organism: Houttuynia cordata; assembly: GCA_039654745.1. NCBI lineage: Eukaryota > Viridiplantae > Streptophyta > Magnoliopsida > Piperales > Saururaceae > Houttuynia > Houttuynia cordata. Next base: position 49,630,042 of record CM077504.1, on the reverse strand, counting down.
ATGATGTTGTGATACTTGCTGATTTGGTTTTGCTTGAGATGTTTGATTTCGATGTTTCACTCGGAATGGATTGGTTGGCAAAATTTGGTGCTATCGTTGATTGTAGTAAAAAGAGGGTATATTTTAGAATTCCGGGAAAGAAATAATTAATGTTTCAAGGAATTCGTTTAAAGAAAGAAAATTGTCTAATTTCTGCAATGAAAGTTCAGAAATTAGTAGCTACAGGATGTAAAGCCTTTTAGCTACCGTGGTGTCAGAAGAGAAAACTCTCCCAAAACTAGAAGAAATTGAAATAGTAAATGAATTTTTCGATGTATTTCCGGAGGAGTTGCCTGGTTTGCCACCAAGACGGGATGTTGATTTCACCATAGATCTGATGCCGGGAACTGCACCGATATCGAAGGCACCATATCGGATGGCACCTGCGGAATTGAAAGAATTGAAAGAACAACTACAAGAATTGCTGGAGAAACGTCTGATTCGACCTAGTGTATCTCCGTGGGGAGCACCAGTCTTGTTCGTAAAGAAGAAAGACGGATCCATGAGATTGTGTATAGACTACCGGATGCTAAATCAAGTGACAATAAAGAATAAGTATCCATTACCGAGGATCGACGACTTATTTGATCAACTGCAGTCAGCAAGAGTGTTCTCGAGAATCGATTTGCGGTCCGGATACCATCAGTTGAGGATCAAGGAGGAAGACATCTCCAAGACAGCATTCAGAACCAGATACGGACATTATGAGTTTCTAGTGATGCCGTTTGGTCTGACCAATGCCCCTGCAGCGTTTATGGATATGATGAACAGAATCTTTAAGGCATTGTTAGATCAGTTCGTGATCGTGTTCGTGGATGATATATTGGTCTACTCAGCGAGTAAGGAAGAGCATCGAAGACACTTGGCTCAAGTGCTACAGATCTTACGAGAGAACCAGTTGTATGCTAAATTTAGCAAGTGCGAGTTTTGGTTAGACAAGGTAAACTTTTTGGGTCATGTTATATCAAAGGATGGAGTTTCGGTGGATCCAACGAAGGTGGAAGCTGTTCTTCACTGGGAACAACCGAAGAGCGTGACCGAAATTAGAAGTTTCTTGGGATTGGCAGGTTATTATCGGAGGTTCATTGAAGGATTATCCAGTTTAGCTTTGCCAATGACCAAGTTAACAAGGAAGGGAGTGAAATTCAACTGGAACAACGATTGTGAGAAGAGCTTTCAAGAGCTGAAGAGAAGATTGACTTCCGCACCGATTCTGAAACTTCCATCAGGATCTGGTGGGTTTGTCATTTATAGTGATGCCTCAAAATGCGGCTTGGGTTGTGTATTGATACAGAATGGACATGTAGTGGCGTATGCTTCACAACAACTGTAGATCCATGAGCAGAATTATCCAACTCATGACTTGGAGCTAGCAGCGGTGGTGTTTGCTTTAAAGATTTGGAGGCACTATCTTTATGGTGAAACTTTCGAAGTATTCACTGATCACAAAAGTCTGAAATACATCTTTTCTCAGAAGGACCTGAACATGAGAAAAAGACGGTGGTTGGAGTATTTGAAGGACTATGACTTCTCTATTCACTACCATCCTGGTAAGGCGAATGTGGTTGCAGATGCACTAAGCAGGAAGACAGGACTAGTGGCACATATGATGGTGCAAGAATGGCGAATGATGGAAGATTTGGGAATGTGTAACTTGGAATGGCCGACTACTAAGAGAGCGTCATTTTTAGGAAACATATCGGTAAGATCGATGATATATGAGAAGGTGCTAGAGGCACAAAAGAATAATCCACAGTTGCTGAAGCTGTTGGAAAAGACAGATTTCACTAAAGGAAGTGATGGAAGTGTCCTATTTCAAGGAAGGTTGGTTGTACCAAAGGATGTGGAGCTGAGACAAGAACTTCTCCAGGAGGCACATCACTCACAGTATGCGATTCATCCAGGGAGCACAAAGTTATACCAGGACTTGAAGAGGAACTTCTGGTGGAATGGAATGAAGCGAGATATTGGAAGGTTTGTCTCCAAATGTTTAACATGTCAGCAAGTAAAGGCAGAACATCAGAGACCGGCGGGTTTGTTACAACCGTTGGAGATTCCACAGTGGAAATGGGATCATATCACAATGGATTTCGTGGTAGCATTACCGAAGACTCAGAAACAGAAAGATGCAATTTGGGTGATCGTGGATCGACTTACTAAGACAGCGCATTTTCTACCGATTCGATGGAAGCAGAATCCAGAGAGTTTAGCTGAGCTGTATATCAGAGAAATAGTAATACTGCATGGCACACCGATATCGATTGTATCTGATCAAGATCCAAGGTTCACATCTAGAACTTGGAAAGGTATTCAGGAAGCGTTAGGTACTAAGCTCAGTTTTAGTACAGCTTTTCATCCACAGAGCGACGGACAGTCAGAAAGGAAAATACAGACTTTGGAAGACATGCTCAGAGCATGTGCTATCGATTGGAAGGGCAATTGGGACGATCATCTACCACTGATTGAATTTGCCTACAACAATAGTTACCATTCTAGTATTGGAATGGCACCTTTCGAAGCACTGTATGGAAAACCGTGCAGATCGCCCACCTGTTGGACAGAGATCGGAGAAAGTCAAGTGATGAAGTCAGAATTAGTGCAGTACTATGCAGAGAAGGTGAAACAGATTCGGCAAAGGTTACAGACAGCACAAAGCAGACAGAAGAGTTATGCAGACTGCCAAAGACGGGACTTGGAGTTTCAGGAAGGAGACAATGTGTTCTTGAAGGTTTCTCCGTCAAAGAGAATTATGAGGTTTGGTAAAAAGGGAAAATTAAGTCCGAGATTTGTAGGACCATTTGAGATCTTAGAACGGGTTGGGCCAGTTGCCTACAAGTTGGCCTTACCCCCACAGTTAGCAGATGTGCACAACACATTCCATGTGTCTATGTTGAGAAAGTATGTGCCAGATACATCACATGTGTTAGACTACACGACTATGGAACTAGAAGCAGACTTATCTTTTCCGATGAAGCCTATCAAAATTCTGGATAGGAAGGAACAAGTGCTACGAAGAAAGACAATACCGTTGGTGAAAATTTTGTGGCAAAACCAGCACTCCGAGGAAATAACTTGGGAAACCGAAGATGAGATGAAGAAATCCTACCCTCAACTTTTTGAAGAATAATTTACGGCATTTCGGGGACGAAATGTTCTTTAAGGAGGGGAGGATGTAGCGACTGTAAATTTTATAATTATAAGGGAATTTTATTGCTCAAAGGGAGTAACTTTGAATTCTAGAAAATCTTTTTAAAAATTGAATTTAAAGATTTTCCGTCAGACCGATTGATCGCCTTCAAACGGTATCGATCAGGAGACGATCGATCGTTTTTGTAAGGCATCGATCGCAAGACGATCGATCGCGTATACGGATCGATCGATCGCCGTTAATTTCACATTTTTCGAGGCAATCCGTTGGGGAACCTCTTGGGCTGATTTTGGGGGATCTTTGGAAGACGTGTCTTACCTAATTAATCCTAATCAACGGATCTAAACCTTGGTAAGTGTTTCAAATTGAAAACCCTATTTTCTAGCTAATTGAAAATCTATTTAAATGGAGAATTAGTTATAGAATTGAATGAGATTTTTTTTGGGAGATTATGAACGTGATTGGGATGAGATTATGGCCCTTTTCATGTGAATGAAGGATGCCTTATGTCTTGGAAATTAATTGGGAAAATTGTCTTCAATTAAGATATTTGCTTGGAAATCGGTTGGTAACTAAGTGATTTTGTAAAAGATACTTACCAACCAAGATATGAATCTGTTGGGATGGATTGATCACGTCCCTAACTGAAGAATTCTCCCTTATTTCTTGTGGATTGTGGCCCTTGGATGAGTGTTTGATCAACGATGGAGGTTTGCCCTAGATATTTAAGTTTTTTCTATTTAAACCCTCCATAAGAAAGGACGGCACCCTTTTTGGTGAGCTTTGGAGAACGTGCCAGCAAGAGGGAAGTGCAACCAGCCTCCTCCTTTGTTCGTCCAAGGTGGCGGTGTGTCCGTTGGTGGTTTTCGTGGTGCTTGCGCGAAGAAGAAGAGTCTCAAGATTGAGTAGAAACCGATTTACGATTTTTGGGTATCAGTTTCCACAAGGTAGGATAATCTTTTACCACAATTCTTTTTCCCTAATTTTTGGATGATCATGAATGTATGATGTTGATGATTTCATATCCTACAGCATGTTATTTACATGTCTTACTATTGTTGATATTGCGATGAAAGTTATATCGGTTTGCATGTTCTACCGTATTGGATCGCACGTGCATGCCAATTCTTCTCGTTCCATGCCTAGATGACATCCCCACTTCACTTGACTTGAAAAGATTTGTCCTTTATGCTCTTTGAATTGTATTGGACGTCTGTCCAGCATTAGTTGTCCCTTTTTCTTGATGGTTGTGTATCATGTTGAATGTAAGCGTAACCGATTGCCAAAAATCGGAGTGTTCCTTTGTCATACATCTTTGAAATGTGATCAAAGTGCCTATCCAAGTCTCTGATATTGAAAAGTTGTGATCTTTAAGTCAGAGTCCAGCATGATAGAATGATTATATGTCTAAGTTTAGGTGTCTTAATTATGATTACATAAGACTATCATACTAGTATGCATGTTGGCAATTCATGTATTGTATCTAAGTACATATCATGCTAAATAATGAATGAATTAGTACAAAATTTATATGAGTCTCTTCGTTGTACAATTGGAGTCTGACATCATGTCAGGATGTCACTGTTCACTGTGGTGTCCGGGAATACTTGGCTTAATTGTATGATGTAAGCAATGGATTAAGGGAAGGAAATCACTAATCTGATTGTGAATTTGTAGCAGAAAATGAATTAGACCAGCAAATTTCAGAACCATTTGGGTTCTGTAAAAGTTGTTAATAAGGTTAAGATAATGTCAGAAAGAGTTATTAAGGAATTAATCAAGTTGGTAACATCAGTTAATTAGTATAACTTAAGTTATGGTTCTCGGCCAGGACTATTCCTGCACCAATGAACCCTAATCGGAAAATGATAACTAATTGTACAAAAATCTAAAAATTATGCCGTCTATCAGGTTGTAAACTAGACTCCCAGGACTATCAGTAATAAAAATTTTCGATTGATTCGCTCTGTACAAAAAGTGGTGACCGTTTGAATTGGACTGTTCTGTTTGGGACATAACACTGTTTTTGGTTCTAAAAACCCTAAACCGTAATATTACTACTAATTATGGATTATTACATTCTGTAAGACATATATTAATCGTGATAAGACTTCTAGGGCCTTTGTAACAGTAACTATAAAAGTTTACTTTTGGGTCTTAGAGCTGAGAACATCTGTCCGTAATTAATTGTCCGTTGTGTCTCTTATCTTGAACAATCCTTTGTTCAAGAGGCCTCATTGCTTGATCCGTATTCAATGCCCATGATATGTTCTATTATGGGCATGTCATTCAATAGTTTCAGTGTCGGGGATTGTCAACTCTAGGGCTAGGTACGGTGAAGATGGCAGAGCGTAATCTTTGGCGAATCTTATGGTGTCTCATTGATGAGTCATTTTGTCGGGTCTCAGTTGAGTTCCCAGACCCAATTGTTTCAAGATATTGAATACTCCTTTATGAGTCAATTCGAGTTATATCCAAGCATGGTCTTGCACTCCTATGAAGAGTCGAATTTAGAAAGTCATGTTCCAAGCCTCTTAATGAGATGGCTCAGATATATTCAGTGTTACTCAGTTGAAATATTTGTTTCTCAGCTAAGAGTCATTTATGAGAATTCTTAGTTGGAATCATAGTATGCTCACGAGCCATAGCTAGACCCATAGTGGTCTCAGATTTATTGAACCTCTGTAGTTCAGCCGATGACGGCAACCGTGTGCCCTTTAGATTGTATGACATTACGAAAGGTCTGCAATCTCCGCCCATTGTGCCCGTAAGCACCGATGGGGCCAGCATCCCTAACGCATGGCCGGGTTCCTCTGTAGAACCTCTAGGATGTTCTGGTATTGATGTCCATAGGGGAAGTGGACAAAGCTGAGAGCAGAAATTGTTATCTCCAACACTTTTGATGTTTGGAGCAGATGCTCTTGTGATATCTCCTTACTCTCTGTAAGTTTGGAATTATATATATATTGATTTTATCCTTCCTTGACCTTTGAGAGTCTCGAATGATGATTGGTTCCTGGTATACGAACTGCATAATTGCTGATCCTAAGTCAATTTGTACTTGTCTTAAATCTTTGAATCTTGTTGCATTTGAATTATTATTCTATTATGGATTTTCTTGTATTCTACTGGGTATTTTCTACGGAATACTCATGCATCCTCTGATGCAGAGATTAAGCTGGAACGGAAGTGATCGACTATTGCTGAAAGTGGCATTGGGCGTTGAAGTCAGAAGACGAGTTTCTTTTAATTTATTATTTATGTTGATAATTGTGGACTTGCGGCCGGTGTGCCATTTTATTTTATTTTTAGTTGAGGAGACTTGTCGAATAATGTAATAATTAAATTAGACTTCTTTTTATTCTATATCATGTGCGTGGATATGGTTTAAGTCTTATCGATCTAGTATGACCCAAGCATATAATTGGGTATGTGATGATTCGAGTATTCGGTCCGTCCCAGATTCCTACCCTTATAACCTTAATTGAATTATCGCTTCCGCGTATATTGGGGTTGTGGAATTTGGGGCGTGACAAATTATATCAGGGCCTTCGTCTATCTGACTAATAGGATTCCCTTAAGTTATCATTTGATAATATTATTCAGTTCAATTATAACCCAATAAAATATAAACTGTTCTCAGTAGCACCCCAAACGTTTTCAGCCTCCGCCTCTGCCGCTCCTCTCCCTCACCTCCGCCTTCTTCATTGCTCCTCTCCCTCACCTCTTTACTGCTCGTCCTCCTCGCCTCTCATCCTGCTTCACCCACAAAGAGATCACCATCCGCCGCGTCTTCCCTACTCTTCGACTACAGGTTCGTCACCAGCACGGTCGTCTCCCTCCTCTCTAATTTTGGAGTTCATATATATTTTTTAAAATAAAGTGCAATTGGGTATTTGTCATGAAAGTCTTGGTATTGACCTTACTACTTTAAAAGTTATGTGGTATTTAATCTTTGTGTGATTTATCAGCAAAGAAACTTGATACTTTTTGAACATTTCAGTGGAATTATGGCCCATTTTGTGTTGGTATTTTTTTTCAGCCATTAATGGATGTTGATGTTAGTTTGTGGCATTTAGTTAGATATTGGTGGTTTTGTATCTCCTGGTAGAATATCTAAGATTTTGCGTGATTTGCTAATTTGTATTTGAAATAGTCTTGATAGATTGGAAATACTAATAAGATGAATGGTTGTGACATTTATATGCAAGCTTCTTTTAGATAGCATCTACTATGGAGTTTGAAAAATGCGAATTTGAATTTGAAGATTTTACTTACAAATTAAAATTCTGCGATGCTTCAGTTGCTTATAAGATGGAAAGAAGACGACCAATGGCTTCAAATAGGCGAAAGGAAACCATTGCAAAAGAAGTTGCCACAACAAAGTGAGATGCCAATGGTAGAAGACAATTTGGAGGACGAGTATATGACAGGGTTTTAAAAACCGGACCGGTCATCGACCCGGAATTCTTGTGGAGTAGGTCCAATCGGGGGTCAACCCAGGTTGACCCTATTGCTGGCATCATCAATATAAAAAATGGACCCCCCAAAAAACTTTATAGGATATAAATTTTCTGCATAATCTAATATTTCCTGTGTAACAATTTAATGAACAAAATAATCACATTACAAAAAATAAAACTCTTAAATGAAAAAATAAATATTTTTTTAGATATAAAAAGAAAAAAATGGGGTATGACATTCTCTACCAAAATATGTTGAAATAAAATAAAAGGATGTTGCAAAGAAAAAAAAACGAAAAAAATTGTATTGGAAAGAGCTTAAACCCGACCTAAACCCATGGCTCATGGTTTTAAAAATCGGACCGGCCTGGCCGGTTCGACCCGGTTCAACAAAAAGTGTAGAAAATTGCCTTTAGAATACTGCATTGATGGCCAATTATATTCTCATAATTCCCAAGTTGCCCATACTTGTTTTGTCATAGAGCTTTAGTTTGTTAAGAAATAGAATTGTAAGAATTATTTTCTTTCATTTGAGGTTTACAAGTACAACATCTCTATCAAAACTCTATAATAGCATCATCCGAGAACATTATTCTTGATTTCTTCCAAGGTATACCAAACATTTTTACCTCTTTGTATCCAAAACTATACATTTCTCAAGGAAAGATCCTTTAGTCTAGGCTTTAAGCCTTCCAAGGAATCCGTCCTTTTATCTTCATTCCTTACCCTTCATTTAGGTTTGAAAAACTTCAGCTTGAGACCGGTGTGCACGGTACTCCACACAGCTCCAGTAACCAAGACGAAGCTTAAAACCATCCCCAGCCATCCCAATCCCCAGTTTACATACCACATAATGGTGTACCTCTCAGGCTTCCTTATCATAATCCACATAAAGCAAGGGTAAGCCAAAGTGACTGGCAGTGCAATCCCTCCAACCAGATTAGCAACACTTGACAAAAATGGAAAAGCTATGGCTATTAGGAAGGAACCTCCACCAAAGAAGGCTCGGAAGCCTGACCTAAGCCACCATGGGCATCTTTTATTCTTCATGCAGATGTATGAGGCTTCCATGTCATCAAAGACGGGCATAGCATAGATTTGGAATGAGCTTAGGCAGTTAATCACAACCAAAAGGGTGGTTAGTCCTAGGATTGCTTGAGAGGTATCACCAGCATGGATGGAAATCAATACCCTCAACATGCCACTTGGTGGAATCTACAAAATACATAAACATTATTTTTACTTAATCAGTTACACAATCTCGATCTAGAATGAAATTCCAGTGTGGACCATCCATGTAAAATTGTAAATTATTTGCACGGCAATCCGGATGCTGTTGAAATTAGGGGTGTTCATGGACGTCTGTGCCGGTTAGTCAGCGACACAGACACAAAAGGGACCTATTGGTCATTCTTAATAGGGTTCCATGGACAGACAAAATTAAATGCTAAACTTACATGTGGGAATATTATTTTATGAACTATGGATGTTTTTATGAACAAAAAGTTGATTTTCTAAGTATAAGAATTAGGAAGTAGAAATTCCAAAATATGAACCTCCATTAGGTGTCTGTAGACATTTGGTGTACGGATACGGATAATATTTCTAAGAGACAATTGCGGACACAGACGAACTACACAACCCAAAGTAAGATTGCAGACATACACGAATAACCATCTGTCCATGTCCGTGAACACTCCTAGTTGAAATATGAAGTAAATATATTGATATTCCAGCTTTTAATAGCACAAGCTATTGGGAATAATGATGATTTAACCCCATTTCCTAATGGAGAATGTTTTTTTTGACAAATTGAAAATGTTTTTCTGACTTGGCTACATGGTACATAGGAGTTCCAGCATGGTATATACATGCCTAACATGGTATGTACTATTTACCCTATGTTAGGTCTCTATGTGCCATTTCAGTACATTTATAACATGGTAACTACGTCTATACAACATGGTACATGGTTACCATGCTAGGACCCTATCCTGTGGTAATGGTAGGACTCTTAAGTAACATAGTCATGGACTCTGGTATGGAGCTCAGTCAGGTTAGACATATATAGTCCTTTCCTAATAGTTTAAGCTATTGGAAAACAATGGCTACAAAACACGTGCAAGTGCACTCTAACCCAAGGAAAGCTCCGTATAGGAGGTTCATCAAGGGTATAATCGCCATAAATACATCACCTATTTATCTCTGTGGGTGGAATACTCACCAAATTGCCATAGGCCCAATAGCCTCCAATTGCTATTGGAAACACACAGCAGGCTACCAGTAGATATGCAAACTTCACTCCTCTCCACATGGTCACATGAGAAGGATGCTTGATAGTAGAGGGCATTGTTCCCTTCAACACCAAACACATTTAGTCAGTTGAATTTCAATTAATTTGCATAGAGTAATGATAGGAGGCTAACAACTTAACCAAGTAGTACTGACCTGGATCTCAAGTATAAGATTATGACCCCTAAAGGCAAAAGCAATGATTCCAAGAGCTTTGAGGATGCCAAAAACATGAGCAGCATCTGACTTTGGCTCAACTGGATCGTATGATACATTGGCTGGTCGACCGCAGCTGACAGAGACCATCCAAACGAGTGTGCAGTAGCCGACGGCGGTGATTGCACCGACAAGGGAGACACCGGCAATGGAGTTGAGGTTGGGCAGTTGGGACAACACCACAGCAAGGCAGGTGAAAACTAAGTACCATTCAATGGTCGTCAGAGCCGGTGATTTTAAGCACTCTGTGCCGCAAACGATCTGATAGAATTGCTTCAGGCTGCCGCCACCAATGATTACAAGGGTTGTGCACGTCCCACCGGATAAGCAGATGATGGGGAATTTTACCAACAGGATCCCTAGCTTGTCACCTGGGAGTGTTGCAAAATTAATTCACATAAAATGTAAGAGCATGAACAAATTTCTTCACCAATATGCGCATCAATTATTAAAGTTATCTTACAACGTTGAAAGGAAAGATGCCAATTGGAAAATTAGTTTTAGAAATTTTAGTCAATGTATCTTAATACTCCCTCCGTCTGGAATTATTATCACCATAAGGTTTTTCACAATGTTGTTTTTCCCGGACGGAGGGCTTAATGTGGCATATTCGACAAGACACGAAGATTGTGAGGGTCAGTTTAGAGGCCCTCTGGCTGTAAAGCAACAACTTAAGGTTTAAGATATGCTGCTTGAGAGTTGAGAACCGGACTAATTACTCCTGTTAGATGAGACGTAGGGATATCTGGGGCCACGTCTCATTGACGCCAAACTGACTTGGTCAAGACTCTTTCCCTCCAAGACGATTTGCTATTCCAGCCTGCGAATTGCGAAATATTTTGTCTAATAGCCAACCTGTGATATATTCTCTGTTGTCTGTTTAGTATGATTACGAGAGGATGTCTCAATTTGTAACAACATATTCTTGTAATATTTTCTTTATAAACTAATGAGATACCACCCAGTCAGTTGACGGGTTCACAATCTTTACAACTCCCACTGTCCAATGAAGCAGGTCTGAATTTGAAAAAAATACAGGGTCCATCATTACAGGGGGTGACTTTGCCCCCTCACAACCAAAAACATGGGAGAGGGGGAAAACCCTCTTTTCCCTAATGATCAATGGGATCGTATTAACTTTCATATTTCTTATCATTTTCACTCAGAGGATGATATTTAATAAGAGTGGACTTTTTTCTTTTCTTTTGAATAATGATCGAGGGGTGTCCGAGTCCTTGACACCGATTAGAAGGAGCAGGGAAGCCAGTCTATTATAGCACCATTTTCCACGGACAAACCCCTAGGGTTCGTACACAAGCTCACACGGCATACACACCGATTAAGTTGGGATATAATCCCTATAGATGGTCAACAGAGTTGGGGTTCGAACTATGGACCTCTGCTTCAATAACGCCCTGGCTATCATATCAACACCTCAGTGATTTAATAAGAGAGGTTTTAGAAATACTCTGTTGGAAGTAATTATCCAGAGTCCTAAAGTAGTCAGCAAAGATGAAATGTCACTATTGAGTTAGAGGATTAGCAAAGATGCATCTACTACCAATAGTGTCATGTAAAGTGTTCTATCAGTTTTTCAAAATCAACTACATTTAGTTGTAGGCTAACAAATTGATTTATGGTCGTTTTGCATCTATGATCAGCATCTGATCATGTAACACAAACTTCTGTTTTTGGAAAAGGTTAATATGCACACCCGCTCGCCCACCTGAGGGCATACATTGAGGCACCACAAGCCCTCAGATCGAGATCTGATGGTCCATGCTAAGTGAGGGGGTGGGCAGGTAATTCAAACTCACTTACTACCATTGTGCTAGTATGCGCCGCGGGATCGACATTCGATGCCTTGGGGAACATGTAAATTGGGACAACTCTTTTTCTTGCCACAATTCGTTAGTGTTTGTTAATGACTTAATTCACGATTAAATACCAACTCAGAGCTTTTTATATAAAAAAAACTAGGAGCTTTTTGTTTTGCCAGAAAACCTAGGAACTTATTTTGACTAGCAACAGGGTCCTCATTACACATATGTTCCACGTTGCTTTCAGATGAATCCAAATACTCCCTCCGTCAAAAAATAAGTGGCCACATTTGGAAAAAACGAAATCAATGAATAAATGTCCCCTCACCTCAAAAAACATGGAAATGGGTGGAGGGATCTTTATTTTTAATACGGGCCTTAGAGTCCAATAAAATTTTCTCATTTTTAAATGGGGCCAAATTTTTTTGGACGGAGAAAGTAGTTTTTCTCTTTTTTTTGACAAGAATCCAAATAAGCTATTTGTTAATTCCTTACACGACAAACTCGACTTAGTATTTTTTATATCTATGCAAGACATCCAAATTTATACAGGATTGTGAGTTTGTGACTTTTTGTTTTTGGTACAGTACAGGACTGTGACTTGCAGCTAGGCCTGGAAGTTGAGGGGTGCGGTCAAGCACTTGACCGTGACTGCTACCGACTATCTTGACTGTGAAGGATTCTTACTGTGTCCATGTCCGCTTGTTTGGCGACATGAACAGGAACACGGTCAGACCGATTAACTTTTTTTCCCCTCTTAAACTGACGGTCCATTTGATTGGTCTGAATCTGAATCTGAAAAGTCTACTGAGATTTCTGAAAAGTCATTTGTCTGAAATTATCTAAACTGAATCTGAAAAATTTAAAAAATCAGATTCAGACTTCCTGGAAAAATAAAACAGTAGTAGACAAGATAAACTAGGCTCAAAGCTCAACCCACAAGAAAATGAGCAAAGCACAGGCGCAGTTTCAAAGCCTTTTATGATGTTTTGTTGCCAAAGAATCCAATGACGTGGCAACCCACTGCCAAGATTTGCTCGAAGCCAGCTCACAGGTTTTGCACTTTGCTCATCTGCTAGCTTGCCTTCTCACAGGTTTTGCTCTTTGCTCATCTCTTTCTTTCTTCTCCTTCTCTTCCAAATCGAACATGGCCGCGGCCTAGTAGCTGGCCGGGATTGCAAAACTTTGCTATCGTGGGCAACCGGCACCAGTCAACATATGTCACTCCTGCAGTTCCTGGTCACAACGTGTCAAAGGGTTTCTGATTGCAAAATGGTCATGGTCATGGTCTCGTACTTTCACTTCTTTTCACTAGTAAAATAATAGCTCATCTCGTGTTCTTAGGCAGTCGAGCTTTTTGATCGATCTATTATAATCTGATAATCTTTCCTTTTGTTTTCTTATTTGCTTTCCACTGAGCAGGCATGGAGTAGCTGTATTCTTCTTCTGAGTACTAGTGTCCCTTTATTGTCTTGCTGCTGATCTCACTAACTTCTGCCCGTGTTGTTGCTCGGCCAGAGTGAAGAACATGTCCATTCTGCTGCATCATCATTGAGCATGTACCCAAGAGTAGCTTCTTCCTCCATCAACTGGAAAAGCTCGAAGCTTTCTCGTCCACACGGTGCGCTGACAAGCGAAACCTCGAGGTGGGCAGGCCCGTACACGCCGACTCTGATCCCCACTTCGTCTCCACCCCCTTCCCCGTCGACTTCTTCATCGACCGCATCATCCACCACCTCGCCGATCCCGACCCCCCGACCGACGACGATGCCGAGGATGATGACCGCCGGGTCCGCCCCTCGTCTCCGGCTTCTGAGACCTCCATCGGCGCAATCCCCATTCCCCCTCAAGATCACGGCCGAGTTCCTCAGCTCCGATCCGCTCTTCTGCCCCGTCTTGTTGATGTCGAGGCCAAGCAGCTGAGGATCCCACGACAAGTTTTTAGAAAATTTCAGATGGGTTTTCCCATTTGAAATTTTTTGTTTTTTTCCTTAGATGGCCTGAATTCAGGACAGAATTCAGCCTGAATTCAGGACAGAATTCAGCCTGAATTCAGGACAGAATTCAGACACCCAAACAAATGGGCTGAAAAGCCCGAAAAAGCTGGGCTTTTCAGCCACTTATTCAGTTAAAATCTGAATAAGTGTAAACAAACAGCCCCGGAGAATTAAAATTTTCCCCTCTTTTTGTAAATAAGTTGTATATGTTTGTGTACTCTATTAGAATTTTTAGTAATTATAATTATTACTCGACTTGTGACAAAGGACCCGATTTAACTAGGATGGGATGCATAATAACCATAGTCAAGGCGGCCAAAATAGTGGCCCCATGCCCTGCTGCTTTTTGGCCCACCACATGTTGTCCATTTCCTATCATTTTTTTTTATTTTGCCTATTCACGGGCTATGTCTATGTAACAGTGTTATTATGGATAGAATAATTAAAAACCAAGAGAAATGTAACAAGGATTGACAATTACATGCAATTTAATTCTCACCAGCGAATTTGAATCACGTACTTACCCCCTCAAGTAATACGCGTTGTTGGAATGATTTCCATAATTTAGGAGTCGGGGGTACATGAACTTTTTTCAACTATAAAGATAAGATAGTGGGGGTGTTGGGTGGATTGTTTTCTTCTAATCAACTCAACAAAATAATTGCAAGGTCCTCAAGAGGGAGAATGGTGGCAGACGGAGGTGAGTGACTGGCCGTGCAGACGGCCAACAATGGTGACAACAGGGAGCGTTGAGGAGAGGAGGGGGAGGGAGGCCGAGTGGGGGAGGAGTAGAGGAATAGGAAGGCAGGGTGGAGGAGGGCAACGGAGTGGAAAGAGGAAGGACGAAGAAGAGAAAAGAGGGATTTAGGGTTTTGTTGCAGTCAAACAGTTTGTTAGCCGATCGACCGTGTCCAACCGCATAACCCTTTATGGGCATGGTAATTTCGATCGCGGTCATTTCGGTGGAGGAATGGGAGATAAGGGAGAGGGGAGCTGAGTGGTGGAGCAGGAGGAGAGTAACAGGAGAGTGGGGTGGATGAGGTAAGAAGGAGGAAGAAGAGAACATAGGGATCTAGGGTTTTGTTGGGGTCAAAAGGTCAGTTGGTTGACCGACCTATACGACAACACAACCCTTTACCGACGGTCATTTCAGTCGCGGTCATTTCGGTTACAGTCAGCTCGGACACCGTCACGGACGCGATCACCCTTGTCTAATTTCCACCCCTACTTGCAGCCATATACATTAATTAACAATTGGAGGGTAAGTGGTATTTTCAGTTGGTTGGTGTACATTGGCACCACCATGGAATTCCATATCGGCGATATATCGCCGATATCGGGTCTCACCCGATAAAACGAGATGACCAAATATCGGATTTTCCATTTTTTTTCATATATCGGTGAAATATCGTATTTTAAAAAAAATATTTCGGGAATTTTTTTTTTAAAAAAAGGAAAAAAATGCATATTTTAAAATCTATGCTTTGTCTAAATTAGCATAACTCATTTTAGAAGTTAGATTGTGAATATATGGTAAAAATTAATTTTTGACCACCGATATTTTTTTACAAATATCTCCGATATATCTCCGATATTTTATCTTTTAAGCCGACCGATACGATACTGATATCCGATACGGAATTCCTTGGGCACCAGTTACTCCAATCAAAGCAATTGTATCAAAAGCAGTTGAATCCCGCATGAGAAATATAAAGTGCAGAAGGCTCATCCCGTTTTGCGGCATATGCCAAGCTTGAAAACTGCAATTCTGCCTAATAAAGAGGCAGGTTGTTGGATTCATTAGTTACTAGGAATTAAGAAGGGGGTTCAACTTACCAAACGCTGCCTGAGCTAAGTGGGTGTATCTGCTGTAACGAGTCCCCGGCACTGATTCATGCAGCCGGATCAGTATCCACAGCGTGTATAGCTGCCAAAAGAATGCCGCAAACAATGACAAGATCCCCCATGTCCTGTAATCAACCTACTTTGCATAAATATGCTCACTTTCCAACATTTCTATGCTAACAAAGGCCATATGTATATAAAAAAAAGCTCAAAGGGCCATCATGACACAATGGAATTTGTTCTTGTAATTGAATTCCCTAGGGTTAAATAGGACTGCAAAAGAGTCACGTGATAGTGGCTTGACGTGGGAGAGTTCATCATGGACCATGGTGGGTTTTTAGCCGACGAAATACAACAAGACTTTTGTGTCAAGTACATGGCTAGTGTTTGCTCCGCCAATTTTGGTCATCAGACAGCTAGAGCTAGTAAAACTGCACCGACGAGTATGTTGGTGAAGCTATGCTTTGTGACAACATAGGATTCAATTTTACAAGAGGTAGCAGCTAAATGCAAAGAGCCTCACCAGCCAAGGAAAGTGAAGGCCACCGGCAGCAGCACAAGCGCCTGCACTCCGATGCCAGCACAGAGAGTATGGAAGGCGGC
Organism: Houttuynia cordata; assembly: GCA_039654745.1. Taxonomy (NCBI): domain Eukaryota; kingdom Viridiplantae; phylum Streptophyta; class Magnoliopsida; order Piperales; family Saururaceae; genus Houttuynia; species Houttuynia cordata. The sequence goes on along the minus strand of CM077504.1, from coordinate 49,613,619 downwards.
ATAGAAGACATTGCCGTTCCGGGACTCGGTGATGGGAAGCCAGGCGTCCTGCGGGTCGAGCCGGGTAAGGTGGCCAACCTCCTCTAGGTAGTCCCGCATGCTAATGACCTCCTTGCGCATGGGGCTGGCTAGTGGGGTGATGAAGGGTGTCGGGGTTTGGCTGAGAAGAAGAGGCGACCATGTCAAGGATGGCGAGTGGAAGTTTGACGGTGGGGCTGAGACAGGCGGCGTATGTGTTGCTATCCGCGGCGTAACTGGGATTGAAACCACTTCCACAACCTCCTCCATTTTGCTCTCTCTTCCTCTGTCTGTAAGCTTTCTCTATGTGTTTTTTTCATCTCAATTGGTGATACAACTTACAAGCACAACGTGAATTGGGAGTTTGTACTTAATAAGGAATACGATATTCAGATAAGATGGTTGGTAGGTAGCTGCGGAGGCTGACAGGAGAGACCAGCTTGGGCAAGAACAAAGAAAATTCAAGATTGATCCTGGAGGCTCATGTTTCATGTTAATGGACCACTGCTCGATTCATCAAAACAACTTATTCCTTCTGTCCAAGGAAGCCTGTCTACATTTAAGAAAATATGGGTCCATCATTACATGGCTGACTTTGCCCCCTTATGACCAAAAACATGTTAGGAAAACTACATATTTTCCCTCCTTTGAATAAGGTATACGATATTTAGATAACATGGTTGGTAGGTACGTGCAGAAGCTGATAGGAGGAGAGACCAGTTTGGGCAAGAACAAAGAAAATTCAAGATTGATCTTGGAGGCTCATGTTTCATGTTAATGGACCACTGCTCGATTAATCAAAACAACTTATTCATTCTGTCCAATGAAGCATGCCTACATTTAAGAAAGCACGGGTCCATCATTAGATGGCTGCTCGCGACCAAAAAGAAGTTGGAAAAACTATACATTTTGCATGAGTTAGCCAAGAACACAATCAAACACACACTTTTTCACACCCATAATGATACAAGTGAGTATTCTACACTCCAATGATTTAGGATGCACAATTTATCATATACACCACAAGATTAACAAAAATATATTTCATTGCATATTTGGAAGACAAAAATGTAATGTGGTTCACCGCTATGTCTATGAGGTCCACACTACTACAAAATTGCCTTTTAACAATGGCATAACCTGTCGCTAAAAGTGCTTAATCTGTCGCTACAACTTTATAGCAACGGACTTTTTCCGCTGCTAGCCCGTCGTTATAAGTGGCGCAGCTAATGACATTTCAATGAAAAAATGGCAATCTATCACTAATATCTTTACCAACAGTTTTACCGACGGATTTGTTTCAGTGGCAAGTGTATTTGAGTGAGGGTTTTCTGCTGTCGGTATAAACTGTCACGCCCAAAATTTCTGAACCTCAATTAGAGCACAGAAGCACCAATCCATTAACAGTCAGGAGGTTGAAATCTGAAAGGCGATCGAATACTCGATCATTCTCATTCCCATTTAACATGATATGGGACAGATACATGATCGATCATGACTAAACAATTTCCACATACTAAAGTCTTGAATAACAAAATCAAAAGTCTACTTAGACTATTACATCCAATAAGTCTCATCAGTCCAATTTAAAATCAACACAATCCGGCACACAGGCCAACAAGTTCATAAAGATCACTAAAATAAAGCATAATAAAATAGCATCCTCAAACTGTAATCCGCCACAAATCTCCATTTAGAATACCTGGTCAGTTCTTTTCCTTCTTGATTCCTGCATCAAAGGATGCATGAGTATTCCATAGGAAATACCCAGTAGAATGCCAAGAAAAACCCACAAAACAAGAAATTATAGGAATATTGATAATACGCTATAAAGAGTAAAGACAAGTTCAATAATATCAGGATTAACAAATACAGAGTTTACTTACGAGGACCCCAATCATCATCAAAGACCCTCAACGGTCAAGAAATAGATAAGATCAAAATTCAAAACTCCAAATGTACAGTGCATAAGGAGAAGACAAAATGAATATCAGCTCTAGACATCCAAAGTATAGGAGACAACAATTTCTGCTCTCAGCTCAGTCTACTTCCCCTATGGATATCAATACCAGAACATCCTAGAGGTTCTTCAGAGGAATCCGGCCATGCGTCTAGGGATGCTGGCCCCATCAGTGCTTACAAGCACAATGGGCAGAAACTGCAGACCTTCCGTAATATCATATAGTCTAAAAGCGCACGCGTTGCTGTCATCGGCTAAACTACAGAGGTTCGTTAAATAATTTGAGATCACAGAGGATCTAGCAATGGCTCGTGAGCATACTATGATTCCACTCTAAGAGTGCTCATCAATGACTCTTAGTGAAGAAACAGTTTACAACGAACTGATTTAATATAAAAAAATAACAAGAGCTCTCTCTCATCTAGAGACTCAGACAATAATTTTCCCGAACCTGACTCACAGAGGAGTAAGACAACAATCTCATTTATAAAATCCGAATTCACTCACATCGGAGTACTCAAGAAATTAGAGTGACCAACATCGGAGAACTCAAATTGAGACTCATCAAAGGTCCAAACATTGAACATCGTCACCATACCTAGCCTTAGATATGACAATCCCTAAGAATACTAACGCAAGATCCACATTTCCAGAAATAGGTCAAGTCACGGATACAAAGTGTGGAATTTTTAATAGGAAACTCTCTGGACATGAAACCGTTCAAGAATCTTGATAATTAAGACAATTAATTTTGGACAGACGATCTCAACTTCACATCCCGTATTTGTAATTTGATATTACTGTACCCAATACCCTCATAGTCTTACATTATAAAATCGGGTCATTGATACCATATTTACCTATAACTTATAGTAATAATACGAATTTGGGTTTTAGTACATAATACTGTATTCTGCTCCATGTAGATCTGACAAATTCCCTCGACCACCACGGTATACAAAGTATGAAATTCCTTTCTGAAATTTTTATGACACATAGCCCTGAATGTCTAGTTTTTAACCCAATAGACGTCATAATTTTCTGATTTGGTATCATTTTCCGATTACTGCTCATCGATGCAGGAACAGTCCTGGCCAGGAGCAATTATCATCATATACTCCAATTAATTAATAGTTTAAACCTAATTAACAGATACTTTAAATTTACAGAACCTAATTGGTTATGGAATTCTTAGATTCTCTCATCATATAATGTGTTTTATATTACCCGATTGCTTAATACGCTAAGTAACTCCATACACTTCCGAATACCTAAAGAAGACACCTAAAATTGGGCACTGAAATAGACAACGACACTGTAGCATGAATCCAAGAATTTGTCTTTCAATAACAGAGACATGTATAAAGCGAATACCAATGATTTAATAAGGTATCTCATATGATATCATCAATTAGGGTAATGACTTGGAATTGGGCAAGAACTTACCACTGAATCGATATGAATTGAACAAGGGTTGTATCAAACCATATGAACAGATCATCACATGATGTTTAAGGATAATAAAAGACATGACTTTAGTATCAAAACATGTGGGGATGTCAATCCAAGCACTAGGATGCATGAAGAGCAGAATATGCACTTAAACTAGTGCGACAATTCAAGTGTGACTCACATATAATCTTAATACATGATATGAAACAAAACTAATATGAACACAATATAGACACATCTTTTAGTCATTCAATATCATTCATGTAATATGAGATATCTCATCAGATTTTCAAAGAATGAGGTTTGTAGGAAAAAGAAGCATCCTACATTATAAACGAAACCGAAACCTCTACGCGCTTCGACTCTTCCTCGTACCACTTCCTTTGCTCGTGAATTCCCACGAACCAAGGCTCACACCACCAAGGACTTGCTGCTGGCTGAAAGGAAAAGGAGACGAGAGCACTCAATTGCTAGCATGACTCCCAAGGCTCCAAAAAGGGATGCCGGCTCCTCCTTAGGTGGGTTTAAATAGGGGAGGTCTTAAATCTAATCCTCTAATCACTACCCTTGATTTCCTTTTAATCCAAGGGCCACAAATTGACCACAAAAAGGGAAGGCCATCAGTCTAGGACGTGGTCATTCCACTATCCAAATCAGTTATAATTCCCCTTTTGGTAGGGATTTAAACCAATTAGATTACTTACCTTAACTGAATGAGTAACCTCCTAATTGAACACAATTTGCATAATCTTCTCCCTTGCCACATGGCGCCATCTACACTAATGGAAAGTGCCATGCTAAGCCTTCCTTTGGCGTCCAATTGTAATTCCCTCCAATTGATTCAATTTCCAAAATTGCAACTTCCTAATTCAACTCATTTTAAAATTCAAATCGGTTTGAATTAGGGATCTTCATTGCTATGCTCCACGATTTGCTCTCCTTGCCACAACTAACTAAATCACATCAAATCACTCATGTGCACACGCCCCTAGGCATGTGTCCACATGTCTCAGGGACCTTGCTCTGCTTTGGCGCCTAGGTGACCCTGGCACCCAACACATCTGGTGACCACTGCTTCTCCAGCTTCTGGTACGCGTGCAATTACTTACCAAAAATAAATTATCATTTATGAAGGTTCAACTTAATAAATCAAAATAATTCAAACGAGTAACAACACTTAGTACTCGCACCCTGGCGCCTGGCCCCTACTCCTGGCGTCAGGTGCACTCAGCCCCTGGCGCCAGGCCAGCTTCAGCGCCCCATTAGTGGCCCAATTAGTGGCGCGTCCCTAGGAGCCGCACCACCCTTATATCTTTATAAGGGGACCTTCGTTCTCTTCTTCCTTATGCAATCAAACAAGTTATTCTAGTTTACTTTTGTTCTTTCTTCTTTGACGATCCGGTACCTTGTGATCCTATCGGGTCACAACACTATAATTAAATGAAACAACTGAAAGTAAAACAAGTCTAGGGCTTCATCTTAGCCCTGATAAAAGTTTAGCTAGACATGAAAAGAGACACAGAAAGAGCCTGCTTCGATGAACAATTCATTGGCGTCGGTAATTGGATCTCTGTTTTCTGCAATCTGCTCTGCCCGAAATCAGTTATGTCGACTAGAACAGCACAGTCTCCTCCTTCCAGAACCGTCAGCCCTCTCTCTATCTTCTTTTATGTCCACGAGCCTCGCAAAGCCAGCTAGAGTTTTCTGTTGTGCGGCCCCCCACTTTAAACAAGACTCCTCCGAATGCGGCAGTTTCCATCTACACGACAACTTAATTCAACAACTTCTAGAGCCAAGGCACCTCCTATCCGATGCCAGCCACCGTTGAGTCCCAAATCGAACCAATTTCCATATGCAGGATGTTGTGGGTATCCAAATCTGGGTCAAGTTAAAATTGAGAATCCGAATTGCTTCTCTTATCCTATACGCCTCTGGACTTTCCATAACCAAGCAAGAGCCTTCCAATTCCAAATCCAAAGCTATCTATTCAAGGAATCCAAATAAAACATGATACTAACTGTTGTTGTTTTAATTAATCTTTTAATTTTACTCGTAAGTGTATGAATTGTATTTGGAGTACAGTCGCACAATTTTACGAGGTCGAACCCACAAGGACTTGTATCGTAAAATTCTAATCGAACCCTAACTAAACCCTTGAATTAACTATGAAATTTTCAGAAATTGATTAACTAACTAGCAAGTAATTAAATTAATTAACGAGATAAAAATCTAAACTTTACCAAATTAACAAAATACTAAGGCTTTGGAATCAGCATGCAGTAATTTATAGAGAATCCTAAACTCAAAATTATTTATCATTCTTCAAAATAATCGTAACAATCTAGAATCCTATTCATGTTGTTACGGAAGATCTTACTTTGATGCAAAATTATTCATACAAAAATCACGCCCTTTATGCTACTTAAAATAACAATTCAAATCACTAGATGTATCCACTTACAAGAGAATCACAACTAATAGCCGATTTGTGATTTAAACAATTAATACCAGCATGCATTAGCAATAGTAATCCCAAATCATAGCAAAAACATGATTGATACTATATTCGGAATTAACTAAGCAATTAAAACAGGAATGTATAAACATTATTGCATAATTTTAAGAGAAAATATCAACTTTCACAAATCATGCATTCTCTAATATCACTACAACCTCATCCTAGCCTTAACAACTAATTTAGCCACACATATTAACTAGAACACATATGAAATTGATAAAATGCATCTCCATTAAAAATAAAATTAACTTACAAAAAATTTTGAGATTAAATGCAAAGGTAGACAATACTGTTCTTCTTGGTCTCGGTCGACTATTCCAGCAACAGTGCATACAATTTGAACAGCTTGAGACAACTCCAACGCAATAACAAGAAGAACCGGGATGAAAAACTAAATGGAAAAGAAAAGAAAAAATCAAAATTTCTGGAACTGTAATTGCTCTCGGTCCTCTGTTGGCCAGCTTTTCTTCTGCTCAACTTTGTTTTTATACAGAGACTGCAAGAGTTTTCTTTCCCAAATCAGTACCTTTCCAAACCAATTTCATGAAAAATCAAAACCTTCCCTTTGGCCACCTTCCAAATCAGTTAATTTGCAGCTCAATTTACATTGAATCTCGTCTAAGTGTGTAATAAAAATCCCATCTTTATGCCATTCCAAAATAGGGCCGAATCACAAAAAATGAACCTTCCTCAATTTGGGCACAAATCCGGCCTTTCTTAAGTCTTCAATCGAGTTGAAAATTAGTAGCTTACCATTTTGATTCCATAGCAGAAGAATGATTTTCTGATTCGACTTTGTTGCGAGCGTTTTTTTTCCAAATCTATAACTTTCCAAAACAAAAGCTGCTCTGTTCGCTCCAGAACCGCCAGTACCTTCGCATCTCCATCAGCATCGCCGTCAAGCTTTATAGTCATCATAACTATCGTCTCACCGTCAGAACCCATGGCCGTTGTCCCGAATGGCCGCCCATCTTCTCTGTCGGCCACTCCATCACTCGAGCTTCGTCTTCCTCTACATCACCACCAGAACCCATGGCCTTGCTGTCGCCGCCGTCCTTGATCTGGTTCTGCCGCCATCAACCTCATGATCGCCGCCCATCGGTCACCATGAGTGCTCGATCGAAAGCTTGAGCCTCTGTTCTGGTTGAAACACCCGACAAACCTGAGCAAAGCTCGGTTCTTTTTTTTTTCTTTCAGGCAAATAAAACCCATTATGCCAATCTCATCCACCAGATCGAATCTGAACGCTCTGTATGTTAAAAACAACACTCGGCTTCTCTTAAATGGACATCAACGGTTCAGATCTTTTCTGGGCATGATCTCAACTCTTAGGTCACTTTGGCACTTCAAAACCCGCCTAATGGCTCTACTTTGGCTGTTTTGCAGTCCGAACACTTGAACCTACATAAATTAAATATGTCCCACATTAGTCGTACCAAATAATTCATAAAATTATGGAACACATGTAAATTGAGCCATTTAGAGCGCATTATTTATTTAATTCCTAATTACTAAACTAATTACTAATAACCTAATTTATTCCTTATTTTAACTAGAAATTATGACTAACAAGCAGGTAAAAAGGTCTATAAAAATGTGTATTTTTCATGCCTAACAAATACCCCAAAACCTAGATTTTGCTAGTCCTCGAGCAAAACATAAAGAATTGAAACAAGGACAGTAAATTACTAAAAAATAAAGATCATTGTCGTAGGGAATCACGATTGCATTTAGTATATGCAACGAGCCTTTTAAACCCCCAGGTGTCCCTGACTGGATGAGTGAAGTCTTGTGCGGGTTTGCAGCCATGCTACCCACAAACATGTATTTATTCATTATTCATCTAGTGAAAAAGAACTAAAACTAAACATTACAAAACATGCAATTCTATTATCCCTTCAAATACACACTGCAATACTTAAGAAAACTAACCACACGTACTTGAATTTATAATCAACTGAAATATAAAAGCCCTCATGCAAGTGATTTTATTGTATACCTTCATCTTGGAAATTTCTGCTCAATATACTATGTCATGATAATTTAAATAGTAATGGTGCAGAACATTATAGCAATGCACTTTAAATCTCTGTTTTACACATATCCACAGTGACCCATTAGTCAAAGAACATCAGAATCTACATTGTCATCCCAATCTCTAGGTTCATGATAGAACAAATGCTTACGCGCCTCCTTCGTGTCCAACATTCTAGATTTAAGAGGATAATACACCATAGACTCTTTTTTTATGTTTTTTATTTTACGAGACTGTGCAATGCCTAACTTCAAGATGCTTAGGTTTAACAATAACTCAGGCCAATGACTCCCAACCAGTTGGCTTAGGGCATTAGGTTTTAAGTATGAACTGCTTCGGACGCCTAAGTTAATCCTATAAAGTTAAGCAGCCCCGAGTTATTTTTTTTTTCAGCATATATATTTTTTTCAGTGACATTTATTTTGTCCAGGTTGTATCATACTCTCAACCTATTTCAGGTCCATGCCTTTGCCATATTGCCAAGTAAATGGTCTATCATGATCATTTAAGTTCAACAATAACCATGTATCAACTAATGACTTCACCAAAGTTATCCCACTGCAGATTAGTACTCAACAAATTTCTAGAGGGTATTACTTTATGTAACTGGTGTGTTTGAGTGAGTTTTATTAGCTCAAGCACTTGATCCAAGATGATTGTAACAGAATGCTATTTCTCAGTTAAGTGTCTCTATCCTCCAGTATACTTACTCACAATTCCAATGTAAATTAATCTCTTAAAAATTGAAGTATGCACCACGAAGGGATAAACTACTAAAACCTATAAAAATACTAGCAAACAACCTAAAAACTAATTTTTTTTCATTTTTTAAGTTTTTTTTTTGCAAAATTCAAAATAAGCAAGAAAATAACTAAGTTATCCCAAACAAATATCTTCCTACACCCCTAAATTTGCATAAAACATTGTCCTCAATGTAAAAAAAAATATAAGAAATAAGTACTAAGGAAAATAAATAGATGATGAGGGAAGGAAAGATGTATTATCAAAATAAAAAGAAAAAGTGAAGCACAATAATAGCATAAGAAGAAATCAACACAAAACTGAAAACTATAAAAACTTGGGATGCCTTTGTTCTGGTTGGAACACTAGACGAACCTGAGCAACTCTCGGTTTTTTTTTCTTTCGATCAAATAAAACTTGTTGTACCAATCTCATTCGCCGGATCGAATATAAATGCTATGTACATTAAAATCAACATCCGTCTTCTCTTAAATGGACATCAACGATTCAGATCTTTTCTGTGCATGATCTCAACTCTTGGGTCACTTTGGCACTTCAAAACCCGCCTAATGGCTCCACTTTGGCCGTTCTGCAGTCCGAACACTTGAACCTACATAAATAAAATATGTCCCACATTAGTCGTACCAAATAATTCATAAAATTATGGAACACATGTAAATTGAGCCATTTAGAGCGCATTATTTATTTAATTCCTAATTACTAAACTAATTACTAATAACCCAATTTATTCCTTATTTTAATTAGAAATTATGACTAACAAGCAGGTAAAAAGGTCCATAAAAATATATGTTTTTCATGCGTAACACTGACCTTTCTAATCTCGCATGCCTCTTCTGTTCTTGTCGTTTCACCGCGCGGTCAAACTCCTCTTCTCCGATTGCCCTCAGCCTCGCCTTCGTCATTCTCTCCGTCGGCCATCTCCTGCTTGAATAGACCGTCGATCATCGTCATCTTCTCTCGGGCAACCGGCGATCAACCGTTATGACCACTGTCCGATCGTGAACCCATCTTTTTCGTCACCTCACCACCGTGGTTGTACTTCACCTGCGTCGCCGTCATGGTCGATCGAGTCCACAGCCTCCATGACCCACTGTCTCAAGCTCCGCCACCGTCTGAAAGGCCCGAGCTTTGCTCTGTTCGACTATAACAGGCACCCGAGCTTCGGCTCGAGTTGTCTTTTCTCTCTCTTTTTTATTTATTTTCTTCAGACCGAACCGAACCTGAACCGCTGAACCGGTTCAAGTCTATTTCTCTTTTCCTTGTGCTAAAACCCGTTGTAGCGATCTCCACCTCCGGATCTAGTCTCTTCACAGAAACTGTTTGACGCACATTCACTTTTGGCGATCTGCATTTGGAACTCCTAAACCTACATAAATAAAGTTAAATATAACTTAGACTCATCATAAAACGTAAATCTATTAAATCAAATTAAGCGTATTTATTTATTAAACTCCTAATTACTCACCTAACATGAATCATCATTAATTATCCTTACTTCAACTAAAATTACGACTAACATATAGGTAGAAAGGCATATAAAAATGTGTATATTTTATATATATACCACTTGGTATTCATAGATTCGAACTAACACTCACATTCCAAGATTCATTGCTCAACAGCATCAGGATCTCCCAATCCCTTAAACTCTAATGACAGTTACTTAAAGCGTTCGAGCAGTTGACCATCTCTATTCTCCTAGGCTTCCGTCTCTTTGGTTGCCTTCCTCTCAGCCTATAGGTCACCAAGGCTAGCTGGGCATACGCCAATTCATGTTCCCTAACTGGCTAAGGCTACAAAGTCTCAGCCTAAATCTTCATAGTAGCTACCATAGTATTAACAACATCAGAATCCATATTCTTTACTCCTTCATTCACTAGAATCCGAGACGATGATGCACTAGAGCCACCATTATTACCTCCAATCTCATTCCAACATTTTGAGGGTTAGGCTCCTCATTCTCCCGCCTTGGTTCTAACCTTGGTCATTCAGTGGCACATCCACGATGATCACTTCCTCTCTACATTGTTCTTGCACAACTCTACCTGCCACTACAATTGCGACAGTTTCATTTTCACCATGATTTTAGGTGTTGGAGGCAGGGGTGCTCACGAGCCGAGTCGAGTCGAGTTTTGGCTCAGCTCGACTCGAGCTCGATATTTAAATTTCGGGCTCGAACTCGACTCGGCTCGAGTCGAGCTGCCAAATCTTGGGCTCGACTCGAGCTCGTTCTCGAGATTGACAGCTCGAGCTCGCGAGCCGGAGGCTCGAGCTCGAGCTCGGCTCGAGCTCACGAGCCGGAGCTCGAATGGCAAAAATAAGATTTTTGCCTTTGGTGTGACTCGAACCCAAAGACAAAGCACCACCACACATGCGCCTTAACCAGTTGGGCTACGCTTTTTTTATACTTTCTATGTACAAAACAAATCTTTATTACATATTCGAAGTGGGCTTCCTTGATATTTTTTCTTTTATAACGACGGGTATCCAATAAGACCCGACTAGAAGGGGCAAAGAAATTGATCTCTTAGAGTATTATATCCCGCCGCCAATCCCTTGAGTGCATATAAGGCTCACCCATCATACGCATCGAGTAAATCAGGAAGCGTGTTCTATTCATCACACAAACACCTCATTGATCAACTTCACTAATGTCGCCTTTTAATATCAAACCCCGGGTCAAATCAGTTATCGGGGACCTCCACATTTACAACATGAGCTCATCTAACGTGACCGATTTCCAATACCATATTAAATGACCTTAACCCACGTGGGCATGGGGCCCAGCAATTGGGTAACCTCCGCTCAAAGGAAACTTCACTAATGTTGCCTCATAATATCAAACCCCGAGTCAATCCAGTTCCCAGGGAACTCTGCATTTACAACATGAACTTGTCTAACGTGACCAATTTTCAATATCAGATTAAATAAATGGGCTAATTTGGTAGGTCCCAAACCCACGTGGGCTGATGTCATTTAATCTGGTATTAAAAATCGCGAGCTGACTCGGCTCGTGAGCACCCTTACTTACAACATAATATAATAATAAAAAAATATACACAAAATACACAAGGGGAAATCTAATAACTCATTTGAATACGCAGACAGGTTTTAAAGAGCCTAATTTATTTAAAATATTGAGATTACGCGCCAAATAGATTTAAGTCGCTGATTTACATCCGAGAAGACTATGGGTTTTTATTTTAAATGAAGAGTCGTTCAGATTAGATCTGGCGGATGAAGTTGATACAACGGGTGACTTGACCCAATAAAAAAAAAACAAAAACAAAAACAAAACCCGAGCTTTTCGGCTCGGGTGTGTTACCAGAGGCCAGAAGCTTCTGGACTCTGGCCTCTGGGTACTGGCGACGGCGAGGTGACAGGCGGCGGGGCTCAATGGGCGACGGTGACGGAGCTCGACGGGCGACGGCGACGGGCTCGAGGCGAGATCGACGGCGAGGCGACGGGCTCCGGAGCGACGGCGAGGCGACGGGCTCGATGGGCTTCGGGCTCACGGCGAGGCGATGGCGACGGGCTCACGGCGAGGCGAGGCGACGGGCTCACGGGGCGACGGCGAGGCGACGGCGATGGGCTCACGGCGAGGCGAGACGACGGGCTCACGGCGAGGTGAGACGACGGGCTCACGGCGAGGCGAGACGACGGGCTCACGGCGAGGCGAGACGACGGGCTCACGGGGCGACGGCAAGGGCGACGGGCTCACGGGGCAACGGCTACTGGCGACGGGCTCCGGGGCGACGGCGAGGCGACAAGCTCAATGGGCTCCGGGCTCACGGCGAGGCGACGGCGACGGGCTCACGGCGAGGCGAGGCGACGGGCTCACGGCGAGGCAAGGCGACGGCGAGGTATGGAAAAAAATTTTGATTTTTTTTTCGAGCTGAGTCTCGAGTCGAGCTCGAGCTCGAGCTATTTTTCGAGCTCATTCTCGAGTCGATCGAGTCGAGCTTTCTCGAGTCGAGCCGAATCGAGTTACGGGGTGGCTCGAGCTCGAGCTCGAGTAAAGTCGAGTCGAGTCGAGCTCGAGTCGAGCTGGGCTCGAGTCGAGCTAAAATTCGAGTCGAGCCGAGTCGAGCCAGAAAAACTCGCGAGCTGACTCGGCTCGTGAGCACCCTTAGTTGGAGGATGCGACTTTCTTCCATGTTAGAGCCATTGTAAACTGCAACATGACTCAAGGGTAAGATTCTAACTACCCATCCCTATCGAAACAACTTTATGCAACAACTACTAGTTACTATGGACATTCAATAGATCGACTTTTGGACTTTGGTGCCAAAACTGTAACGCCCCAATTCAAATAACACAATTTCATGTAAATTGGAGTAAAACTTGCCGATGGAAGACCTTAAACACACATTCGAAATCCATAAATATGTAAGCCAAAGGTGAGCCCATAAGCATTAAAAAACAATGTTAACATACGTTGGGGCATTACTTTCTCTAATCAATTTTTGTACATATCATTAATTGACACCGCATATTATATTTCATTTAAAATCAAAGAATAGATAGGATCCTTGGGTCGATGCATGACATGCACCATGATGAACTAATGATTATTAAAATAAAGATTTGTTTGGCACACACATGCCTATAGTCATAACAAAATTTAAATATAACTAAAAGAATTGGTATCCTACTTTTTTCTTCCTGCTTCTACCCTCACGCTATTGCCCACATCCTGCTCTATGCCTACTCTCTACATGTAGAAGAAAAGCAAGTTGAGTATGGAGGACTCAGTAGGAAAGGCTATAACTAGTGGACTAGGCAATACATTAGTCAATATCAACAAGAGTACAACCATTCTAGCAAATAACTCATTAATTTAATTCAATGCTTCTTAACATTCTTCTACTACTATTAGTGCTTAATAGACTACTATCCTAAGCCTCAATTATAATGTCATGGCTAATTCTTTCTTAGGTTTCATCTCTTATGGACTCAACCCTTATTCCTTCTACTTTCTTTTCGATCAATGTCAGCCACATCTAACAGTAGATCCTAAGGGGAATTCATGATTCCTACAAGTTTGAGATACGGGCACCATAAACTTTGCCATACCTCTGCATTTTGTGGTGATCTCTTGTGGATTTAATCCCCTGAGATGGCCAGCTGCAGTATAGGAGTTGTGTCTTCTACTTGACATGGTTCCTCTTGTGGTGCATAGATTCTTCCTTCATCCTTCTGCTTTTGCTAGTCCTCTTGTGGAACTTAAGAGTCTAGCTTTCATTCCTCATAATCCCACTATTTCATTCTTAGTGTGGATTATGACATTGTTATTAATATCTAATATTTTAGTTTGTTGTCCCCATCTCATTGGTCTCAAAAAAATTTATTATTACTACTTCACTGGTTACTATCTATACAACATACGGTTCATTCCTTTTTTACTTCTTCATTATACTTTCTGTCAATTTTAACGACAAGTCATTCAACGACACGTAACTTGTGTTAGATGGCTATCATTGAACTCACATATTATTTTTTGGATTCAACTATTCATACTATTTCTACTAAACTATAAGATACTTTACTTAATGACATAATTACTTCTTCATATATAATTTGGCAAACTGCACTCTAGAGTTCACTGACAAGCTAATCAACAACACTTGACTTGTCATTAGCTCCTGTCTTAGGCTCTGATAGAGAATAGATCCCATCGAAGCGTAATTCTACTACCCTCTCATGTCATTCCATAATTCTAATTCTATATGATAATTAGAAGCATAACTAGCACCCTAATCATCATTACTTCTAGGTGAATTACAAATCTTAATCCATAGATAAACACGATTCAAATTCCATACATATGCATTCCAGGGTTGCTTCCTTCATCAAAATCATTTCATCGGATCATAAGAGTCTTACCTTGCTCTTCCATGAATTCAATACATGCTGAATAGTCAAATAACATGGTATAATATCAATTAATAAGATATAAAACCATCTACTTACTTCTAAACATGCAATTAACCATAATTCATGTCAAACTATCCATAAACATGCAATAATCTCTAGAATGCAATTTTGACTCATGCCAATCACAAGGAGATATCGACTTTGATGTGCGGTATTTAGTTTTTCTTACCTCAGATTTAAGAAACTTGAAGCCAAATCCTCGTTCTTCACCTTCTCTCTCTGATCATTTAAAATTAAACCCTTGCAAGTGCACAAGGCAATTGTACTACGGCGAGTATTAAAGGGTTGTCGAACCTCAGGGACGGTGAATATTTTACCAAATTCAAGAGAAGTAAAAGATGTAATTTAATTAATATTAAAGAAGGCAATGGACTTTATCTAATCTAACTGAGATTTAATCAATATGGAGAAATATCAAGGCAGAGAATCCACCACTAGACATGCAATTACTACTCTCAATTATTATTACGCTCAAATTGACATGATATGGTAATTTGTGTTCATGGTCAGACACACAAATCACAATGAATTCACTCACGTTCTTGGTCGGACACGAGAGTTCATCCACTAAAAATTAATGTAGATAATTCTATCCTTGGTCGGGCATAGAATTATCATTTAGGCTAATGATCCTATCCTTGGTCGGGAATAAAATTAACACCAGCTTACTTTTAGCACAGCGCAGGAATTGAAAAGATCTAATTTCATGCAAATCAATCAAGTCTATGGTCAAGCACTCAAAAGAAACTCATGAAATCGCATTAAGCATAAATCATAATCAACTGTATAAAATTAAACTATCAAGAGTAGCAATACACATCTAGGGCTTCATCAAGCCTTGAATAAAAGTTTAGTTACACATAGAAAGAGAGAAAAGAAAAGCCTGTTTATGTAGATCCATCGTCATGAATCCTTCTTCTTTTTTTTTGCTCCAAAAGACTCCTTCTCTTGCTCCTCTCTAGCCTCCAAAGTATGCTCAAAACTCTCCAAGGGTTGGCCTCTAGTCTACTTTCTAATGCCTAAAACGTTCCTTCATAAGGCCTATTTATAATAGTGAAGGAAAACCACGAAGTCCCCTTCCAAATCCGAGTCGAAATAGGTCAAAATTGCATTTTACGTATACGGTGATCGATCGGCACTATTCACCGATCGATCGGTACTGTTTATGACAAATTTCCAGTAGATACGATCGATCAAACGGCGACGATCGATCACGAAAATTTCGATTTTTTTCCTTAGGCGATCGATCGCCTCATTTAGCCGATCAATCGGTTTTTATTCATCCTGCAGCACAATTTTTTAATGGTTATAACTTTTTGCTCCGAACTCCGAATTATGCGTGGTCAGTGGCGTTGGAAAGATGACTTCTTCAACTTTAATTCCAATCAGAAATATACACAGGAAGTTATGAAGGTTTAACTATTGAAGTCTTATTTCACCATATTTTTGCATCTTTGCTCTCATTTTCTTACAAAACCAAAAACTATATTAAAGTAGCAATAATTCTAATCAAACACTAGCATAAATATAAGTTTAGGAGATAATAAAATGTATATTTCATGTGTAGATCACACCCCCAAGCCTAGATTTTGCTAGTCCCTAGCAAAATAGAACAAAAATAAAATCAAAGAAAAGAACTAAAGGAACTAATGCAGAAAAGTAAACACCACTTTCGTAGGGAACACGATTGCATTGACCGTATGCAACAAGCCGTTAAACCTCTAGGTGTCCCTAGTAGGATAAGTGTTGTCTCGTGAGGGTTTGCAGCCATGCTACCCACAAACATGTATTTATGAAACTAATTAACCTAAGCACAAAAACAAAGCAAAAATTAAAACATTGGAAAACACACAAACCTATTATCCCGATAAATACATACTACAATGCTTAAGAAAATCAACCACATGTACTTGGTTCATAATCAACAGGAATATAGAAGCCCTCAAGTAAGTGGTTTTATTCCACACTTTCATCTTGGAAATTTCTGCTCAATATAATATAGCATGATAACATAAATAGTAGAAAGAGTGTAGAACATTGTAGCAATACATTCTAAATTTCCGTTTATAGAGATCCAGTGTTACCCATTAACCAAAGGACATCAGAATCTACATAGTTATCGTAATCTTTAGGTTCATGATAGCACAAATCTGCGCACCTCCTTCGGGTCCAACATTCTAGATTTGAGAGGATAATACACCATAGACTTTTTTTTTCGCTAGGACTGTGTAAGGCCTGACTTCAAGATGCTTAGGTTTAGCAATGACTCAGGCCAATGACTCCCAACCAATTTGGCTTAGGGCATTAGGTTTTAAGATACCGCTTCGGGCTCGAGCATCAGCCTAAGTTAATCCTATAAAGTCAAGCGGCCCCTTTTTCTTTTATTTTGTTTTCACTTTTTCCACATTTTCATTTTCAGCACATATATTTCAGCACATCATTATTTTGTCCAGGCTGTATTATACTCTCAACCTATTTCCGGTTCCAATCCCTTGCCATAGCCAAGTAAATGGTCTATCATGATCTTTTAAGCTCAACAGATAACTACACATCGTCCAATGACTATGACTAAAGACATCCCACTGTAGATTAGCATTCAACAAATCTCTAGATGGTATTACTTTATGTAACTAGTGTGTGTGAGTGAGTTTTCTTAGTTCAAGCAACTGTTCCAAGAGGACTGTAACAGAAAGATATGCTCATTTAAGTGTATCTATCCTCCAGTATACTTACTCACACTTCCAATGCAAATTAATCTCTTAAGAATTGTAACATGCATCATTACGGGATAAACTATCAAATCCTAACAAAAATACTAACAAACAACCTAAAAACTAATCAAATTTCTATTTTTTATTTTTTTATTTTTCTAATTTTTAATTTTTATTTTTATGAAAGTAATATTCCCTCCCCCAAACCTATTATGAACATTGTCCTCAATGTGAACAAAATATAGCATGACAATGAGCATATAAACAAAGAAAATCAAATAAAGGAGAGAATACACCTGAATACGTGGGTTGCCTCCCACCAAGCGCTAAGTTTAACGTCTTTAGCCAGACGAAACTCCTTTAGTCCAACTTATCCAGGGTCTTTCAAGCCAACATTCAGTCCCTCTGTGGTCCTACTACACACATTAAAATTAATGAAAGAAGGAGCAAATGAATCAGTAGGACAAAACCATGGGGGTGCACCATCCACCAGAGTATCAATCATATGAACTGCGTAATAATCATCTGGTGGTGGATGTTGTTGTTGGGCATTAAAAACATTCAATTTGGCATTTAAATTTCCAAAAGACAATTTCAGCACCCCATCCCGACAGTTTATAATAGCATTGGATGTCGCCAGGAATGGACGTCCCAAAATTACTGGAATTTGACTACCAATGTTCGGTACAGGTTGTGTATCTAAGACAATGAAGTCCACATGAAAGAAAAATTTGTCAACCTGTACCAAAACATCTTCAATAACACCACGTGGAGTTTTAATGGATCGGTCTGCAAGTTGTAGTGTTATTGTAGTCGGTTTCAATTCCCCCAACCCAAGTTGCTCATACACAGAGTAAGGCAACAAATTTACACTCGCCCCCAAATCTAATAATGCCCTGTCAACAGTATGGTTCCCTATAACACATGAAATTGTTGGACATCCCGGGTCCTTATATTTCGGTGGAAGATTGTTTGTTATTAGGGAACTCACCTGCTCAGTAAGGAAGACCTTTTTAGTCACATTAGATTTAGCTTTTCGCTTTTGGGTACAAAGGTCTTTTAGGAATTTGGCATAGGCAGGGACCTGTTTAATGGCATCTAACAATGGGAGATTGACCTTAACCTGTTTAAACACCTCGAACATCTCCTCCGTCTTTTGGTGAGATTTACTCAACGGGGAGGATTTGTCCAGGCATTGTGGAAATGGTACCTTGGGAATATAAGATCTCTCTTTCTGGCCCTCGGGTTGGTTATCCGGTGGGGTTTTAGAACTAACAGGTATGGCTTTGATGGAATTGGGTTCTTTGTCTTTCTCATGGGAAGGTGTCTCACTCAAAGGGCCAACAAATGGATTTCGAACCCTATTGTCAACTTGTTTACCCCTCCTCAAGGTAGTTATGGCTTGCACTTGTTCAGGAGGGTAATGGGAGGCCTTAGCTACAAACAGGCCTCGAGGGTTTTGCTGGGGTTGGCTAGGCAAGGTTCCTGCTTCTCTACGGTTCATGGCTTGAGCTAGCTGTCCCAATTGAGTCTCGATCTTGGCAATAGATTGTGTATGAGAATGGACTAGCTGGGCCTAGGACTTTTGTTCAGTTGTTAGTTCAGTCAAAACCGTAAGCATGGTGGATTGGGTGGCCATTATTTGGCTAAGCTGGTCTTCAATGGTTGGTTTCTTATTAGATTGGCCAAATTGCGGGGATGAGGATGGTTGGTACGGTTGAGGTTGGTTTTGAAATTCCTGTCTTCGGGCCTGATTAAAAGTGGGCCCTTGATTAGGTTGCCTCCAAGAAAAATTAGGGTGATCACGCCACCCGGGGTTATAAGTGTTGGAGTATGGATTGTTGGCTCTGGGAAAAGTTTGTGCACTGTTGACATGCTCTTGTACTAGGTCTGGATATTGGAAGGCTGAAGGGCAGTCAACAATGGTGTGCATAGGGCTGGCACAGATGGTATAGGCATCTTGAGAAGTTGGGGTATAAGGTGGAGTCTGTGAGAAAAACCTGTCAAACCTCTCAGTAAGGGATGCCACTTGGTGTTCTAGGCTCAGGGTGGCTTTGACATCATATATGCCTCCCCTTAAAGCACTCCTGCCAGGCAAATGGCCTTCAGATCTATAAAGGGTGGCACTGTGAAAAGAGTTTTCACTCAGGTCCTCTAATAGATCCCAAGCATCATCCGGGGTTTTCTTCATGAATGTGCCTCCACAAGAGGCGTCTATTAGGGTCTTATGCTGATCGCACACACCTTCATGAAATCTCTGTACTAATTGCCACTTGGGCACATCATGGTGGGGACAGGACCGGAGTAAGGAATTCATCCTCTCCCAGCTTTCATGGAATTGTTCATTAGGTGTCTGGGTAAAGGTGATCATTTGATGGCGGATCTTATTAGTCCGCCCCACAGGAAAGTATTTCTTGAGGAATTTGACTTGAAGTTCCTCCCAAGTGGAAATAGAGTTATGCTCAAGGGAGTATAGCCATTCCTTGGCCCTATCTTTTAAGGTGAAGGGGAACAACCTAAGGCGCACCTGGTCATCAGATAGTGTAAGTTTAAAGGGTGTGTTAACCTCTAGAAAATTTTGTAGGTGCCTATAGGGGTTCTCATTTAATTGGCCATGGTATGTGGGCAGCATCTGGATGATGTTTGGCTTAATTTCAAAATTAGCCACGGTTGCAGGAAGTAGGATACAGGAAGGGGAGGTGTAGGCAGTGGGACGGTAGTAGTCTTGC
The DNA here is from genome assembly GCA_039654745.1 of Houttuynia cordata. Lineage (NCBI taxonomy): Eukaryota > Viridiplantae > Streptophyta > Magnoliopsida > Piperales > Saururaceae > Houttuynia > Houttuynia cordata. The sequence continues at coordinate 49,593,497 of CM077504.1, read as the reverse complement.
AGGGTACGGGCATGGGGCATTAGTGGATTCTGGTTTAGGCCATTCCCACCCTCAAGGTTCATGTTGTCCGCCATTGGATGAATTTCAGGGATTGGTTTGCTAGGAGTTCTACAGATTCTATATAGGCGCTCAGGATCAGGATCAAAGGCAAAGTCGGGGTTCAGGGAGCGACGACCATGCATGCACAATAAAAATCATACAAAACCTGTGCAATCCTAATAGCGACAACTAGCAAGCATCAACCCAAGATAGCGACAACTAGCAACCTCCAACTAGCACGTCATGCAATTCCACAAAGAAAAGAAAAACACCAAGCACCCAAAGTTACTCTAAAAGAAGGTTAAGAGAGTGCAAACAGTGGGAAGGGATGGCCCTTCCAACGATGACGAAAATCAGCGTCCTCTCTTAATCCTGCAAAAGAAGAAGAACGAAATCAAGCGACTGAAAATAAATCTAAATTAAACTAAACTACTCTAAAACTAACTATGCTAAGAATTAAGAAAACTATTATGCCGTCCCTGGCAACGGCGCCAAAAACTTGATCATTTAAAATTAAACCCTTGCAAGTGCACAAGGCAATTGTACTACGGCGAGTATTAAAGGGTTATCGAACCTCAGGGACAGTGAATATTTTACCAAATTCAAGAGAAGTAAAAGATGTAATTTAATTAATATTAAAGAAAGCAATGGACTTTATCTAATCTAACTGAGATTTAATCAATATGGAGAAATATCAAGGCAGAGAATCCACCACTAGACATGCAATTACTACTCTCAATTATTATTACGCTCAAATTGACATGATATGGTAATTTGTGTTCATGGTCAGACACACAAATCACAATGAATTCACTCACGTTCTTGGTCGAACACGAGAGTTCATCCACTAAAAATTGATGTAGATAATTTTATCCTTGGTCGGGAATAGAATTATCATTTGGGCTAATGATCCTATCCTTGGTCGGGCATAAAATTAACACCAGCTTACTTTTAGCACAGCGCAGGAATTGAAAAGATCTAATTTCATGCAAATCAATCAAGTCTATGGTCAAGCACGCAAAAGAAACTCATGAAATCGCATTAAGCATAAATCATAATCAACTGTATAAAATTAAACTATCAAGAGTATCAATACACATCTAGGGCTTCATCAAGCCTTGAATAAAAGTTTAGTTACACATAGAAAGAGAGAAAAGAAAAGCCTGTTTAAGTAGATCCATCGTCATGAATCCTTCTTCTTCTTTTTTTGCTCCAAAAGACTCCTTCTCTTGCACCTCTCTAGCCTCCAAAGTATGCTCAAAACTCTCCAAGGGTTGGCCTCTAGTCTACTTTCTAATGCCTAAAACGTTCCTTCATAAGGCCTATTTATAATAGTGAAGGAAAACCACGAAGTCCCCTTCCAAATCCGAGTCGAAATAGGTCAAAATTGCATTTTCTGTATACGGCGATCGATCGGCACTATTCACCGATCGATCGGTACTGTTCATGACAAATTTCTAGTAGATACGATCGATCAAACGGCGACGATCGATCACGAAAATTTCGATTTTTTTCCTTAGGCGATCGATCGCCTCATTTAGCCGATCAATCGGTTTTTATTCATCCTGCAGCACAATTTTCCAATGGTTATAACTTTTTGCTCCGAACTCCGAATTATGCGTGGTAAATGGCGTTGGAAAGATGTCTTCTTCAAATTTAACATGAGACTTGAATCAGTCCAATCAGAAATATACGCAGGAAGTTATGAAGGTTTAACTATTGAAGTCTTATTTCACCATATTTTTGCATCTTTGCTCTCATTTTCCTACAAAACCAAAAACTATATTAAAGTAGCAATAATTCTAATCAAACACTAGTATAAATATAAGTTTAGGAGATAATAAAATGTATATTTCATGTGTAGATCACTCTCCAAAACCCTAACCTCAATCGAGTTCTTCAAGTTTAGGGCATTCAAAACGGGCATTAGAGTGAGTTAGACACTTATTTATATTCTTTCATAATGATAACTTTCAAAGAGACCTAAGCGGAATAGACTGCCATATCCTACGACAACTCATTCAGCAATAACTCAAGTGTCGTAGGTCATCTGACATAGAATTGCAAAAATGTAATATGAAATGTAACACCGGGTGGAGGAATCACCCCAATTTTTCCTGGCGTCCACAAAATCAGGGTATTCTTTTTAATCCACCCCAGAGAGCCAACTTTCAAAATAAACCATCAGGTTTTCAACAAACCACAATGCCTCCTAAATTTTCACAACCCTCTAGAACTTCAAAATTTGAGGACAAAGTTTTGTCTGCTCAACAGAGTATTCAAGCCCAGCCACAATCTCAAGCTCAACTTGTGCATTCTCAGACTCAATCTATAGCTAAACTAGAATCTCAAATCGACCAATTAGCTAATTCGATAAGTAAGAGAGAAGAGGGTCGATTGCCTAATTAACCAATGAATAATCCAAACGGTCAATTTACGCTGGAACAGCAAACTACTTCCAATGAAAATGTGCAAGCTATAACCATCTTGCGGAGTGGAAAACAAATTGAAAACCTGGCTGGTGTGGATGTGAGAGAAGATAAGGATCAGGAAATAATAAGCAATACAGGGAATGATGAAACCTTAGAGACACTACCTACTCTGAGTCAGCCAAAAAAGAAGGACATTGTTTCTCCTTCTGAATCTTCATCAGGGACTACGTCTAAGGCCAATCATGAGGTACCTTATGTACCCCGTGCTCTATTTCCTCAGTGCTTAGACGTGCCTTCCCCTTTCAACAAAAATAAAGCTAGGATAGACGAGGTGCTTGAAACTTTCAAACAAGTTAAAATTAATCTTCAACTCCTAGAAGCCATACAACAAGTCCCCGCCTATGCAAAATTTCTCAAAGACCTGTGCACACACAAGCGAAAGTCTGGGACTCACATTTACAAAAAGGTCTTCCTTACTGAGCAGGTTAGTTCCATTCTGAAACATGACACTCCACAAAAATTTAAAGACCTTGGCACACCTACAATTTCATGTGTCATTGGCGACCATATCATTAACAGGGCTCTTTTAGATTTTGGTGCTAGTGTCAATCTGTTACCTTACTCAGTATATGAGAAATTAGGATTGGGAGACTTGCAACCAACATAGGCAACTCTGCAGTTGGCCGACAGATCCATTAGAAAACCCCGAGGTCTTCTTAAAGATGTTTTAGTTGGGGTAGGAAAGTTTTTCTTTCCAGTTGACTTCTTGGTCTTGGACATGGAACATGTGTCTAATGCTTCTCACACCATTCCGGTCATTTTAGGCCGCCCGTTCTTAGCGATGGCCAATGCATGTATCCAATGTCGATCTGGAATGATGGAGATGTCTTTTGGAAACATGAAAATCATCCTTAATGTGTTCCAAGCTTCAAACCAAGGAGCAACTAAAAGTGACCAAGAGTGTTCTCTTGTTGATGAAATTGATGATCTCATGGACGAGACACTTTTGAATGAGCTCATGCCTGATACTCAAGATCCTACTCTACTCTATTTAGGGATGGATGATTCTGACTTAGAGCCACACGTTGAAGAGACTCACGCTATGTCAGCCTCTTCTCCCTATCATAACTCTTTTCCTTATAGAAATAGAGTAGAGCCTTTATCCATATCTCTCAGTCCATCACTCTAACCTTCCATTGAGTATCCTCCTGAACTTGAGTTGAAGCCACTTCCTAGTTCCCTCAAGTACGCTTTTCTAGGTCCTAATGATACTCTCCCCATTATCATTTCATCTAGTTTGACTAGCAGCCAGGAGAGTCAACTGCTTAGGATTTTAGTTGAGCATAGGAGAGCCATATGGTGGATTGTTGCTGATTTAAGAGGCATTGATCCTTCCATTGATCCTTCCGTTTGTATGCACCGCATTCATTTGGAGGAGGATGCCAAACCTTCAAGAGAGAATCAGCGAAGATTGAATCCCAACATGAGAGATGTGGTCAAGAAAGAGATAGTGAAACTGCTGGATGTGAGTATTATATACCCCATTTTTGATAGTGAGTGGGTCAACCCTGTACAAGTAGTGCCTAAAAAGTCTGGCATCACCGTGAAGCAGAACTTTGATGGAAAGTTAGTCCCAACCCGTGAAACCACTGGGTGGAGAGTGTGTATTTATTATAGAAAATTAAAACGAAAACTAGAAAAAACCACTTTCCATTACCTTTCATTCAAGGGATCTTAGAGAAACTAGCAGGTCATTAATTCAATTGTTTTCTTGATGGTTACTCTGGATATAATCAAGTCCCAATGTTTTCGGCAGATCAAGAGAAGACTACTTTTACTTATCCCTTCAGTACTTTTGTTTACCGAAGAATGCCTTTTGGGCTATGTAATGCACATGCCACCTTTCAATGGTGCATGCAAGCCATCTTCTCTGATATGGTAGGCATATTTCTAGAAGTGTTCATGGATGATTTCTAGGTATTTGTTCCATTATTTGATGAATGTCTACATAATTTGTCGTTGGTGCTCCAGTGTTGTGAAGAAAAGAATCTTGTCTAGAGCTGGGAAAAGAGTCATTTCATGGTTCAAGAGGGAATTATTTTGGGACATGTAGTCTCAAAGAGGGGAATTGAAGTCGATAAAGCCAATGTCGATCTCATCACTAATCTGCCACCACCATCTTCGGTGAAACAAGTTAGATCGTTCCTTGGTCAAGCAGGATTTTACAGGCGGTTCATTAAAGACTTTAGTAAGATTGCTAGTCCCTTGAGCAATCTACTAGCCCAAGATGTGCCTTTCGTGTTTGATGATGCATGTAGGCAAGCTTTTGACACTCTTCGTACCTTCTTATCCAATGCACCTATCATTCAGCCCCCTGACTCTTCCATTTGAAATCATGTGTGATGCTTCAGGCTATGCCATTGGTGTTGTCCTAGGCCAGAGAATAAATAAGGTTCTCCATGTCATATACTATGCTAGTAAAACCCTCTCTGATGCTCAATTGAATTACACAACTACAGAGAAGGAACTTCTAACAGTAGTTTATGCCTTGGGATAAATTTAGATCCTACCTTTTAGGGTCTAAGATCATCATTTTCTCTGACCATGATGCATTAAAACATCTCTTGTCCAACAAAGACACAAAACCTTGATTGATAAGATGGATTTTGCTTTTACAAGAATTCAATTATGAAATCCGAGATAAGAAAAGTGTTGAAAATGTAATGGCCGATCATCTGTCTAGAATCCTTGTTGAACCATCTCAAGATGAGGAGCTTCTACATTATTCGTTTCCTGATGAACAATTGTTTACCATCTCCCACATTAAAACTCACTTGTTTGCTAACATTGTGAATTACCTTGCCATAGGTCAGATTCCTCCCATTGGACCAAACACGACAAAGATTTGTTCTTTTCTAAGATTAAATCTTATTTTGGGATGATCCGTACTTATTCAAAATATATTCAAACCAAGTAATTCGTTGATGTGTGCCTGAGAATGACTTTCATAGTATTCTTCATTCTTGTCATTCTCAAGCATGCGGGGGACATTTTGGAGGAAAGTAAACTATTGTCAAGATTTTGCAGAGTGGGTTTTATTGGCCAACCTTGTTTAAGGATGCTCATGAGTTCTGTAAATCTTGTGATAGATGTCAACAGTTAGGATCTATCTCTCGACGAGATATGATGCCTCTCCAACGCATTATGGTAGTGGAACTGTTTGATGTTTGGGGAATTGACTTTATGGGACCCTTCCCCCAATTCTTTGGTCACCTTTTTGGTTGCAGTGGATTATGCTTCTAAATGAATTGAAGCAATTGCCACTAAGACAAATGATCAAAATGTTGTGGTGACAATTTCTGAAAGATAACATCTTTTGTCGATTCGGAATCCCAAGAGCAATTATCAGTGATGGAGGGAGTCACTTTTGTAATAGATCTTTTGAAGCCCTGCTTCGGAAGTACTCTGTTATACATAAGGTTGCCACTCCATATCATCCCCAAACAAGTGGCCAAGTGAAATTGTCTAATCGGGAGATTAAAAAGATTCTTGAGAAAACTGTTAGACCCGATAGGAAAGATTGGTCCTTGTGCTTAAATGATGCTTTGTGGGCTTACAGGACTGCGTACAAAACTCTCATTGGTATATCTCCCTACAGATTCATTTTTTGGGAAAGCTTGTCACTTACTAGTGGAGTTCGAGCACCGTGCATACTGAGCAATCAAAGCTTTGAATTTTGATATGCACAAGGCAGGAACAGAACATAAACTGCAACTTAATGAGTTGGAAGAAATGCGACTCGAGATGAGAATGCAATACTGTATAAAGAACAAACTAAGATTTTTCATGACAAATCTATTTGAAGAAAGTTTTTTCAGCCTAATCAAAAAGTTTTGCTCTACAATACGCGATTGCACCTATTTCCTAGGAAACTCCGTTCTCGATGGTCTGGACCATTCATTGTGAAACAAGTATTTCCCTATGGCACAATGGAAATTCAAAATCCCAAGGATGACAGTACCGTCAAAGTTAATGGTCAACGATTAAAACCGTACTTAGAAGACAATTTTGACCAGGAGATCACAATCCCTTGGAAGATCCAAAGAATCATGAGTGATTTGGAGAACCTTGTCTAGCTGAAGACGTAAAGCTTAGTGCTCTTGGGGGGCAACCCAAAAGTTTTATTTGCTTGTTTGATTTCTCTTTGTTGTTATATTCTTCTAGGTTTTGTATTACCATATGAAGATGTTGCAGTCTAGGTTTAGGGGTGTATTTCATTTGTTTTTATTTATATTAACCCCTCATTTTTAGCTTATGTGTTTCATATTTTACATCTACCATGAGGCTCTCCATTCAGTTGATTTCTTTCCTCACTCCTTTTCTTTTACTAGTTATTGTAGTATTATTTTGGTAAACATTGAGGGCAATGTTTAGTTTCGGTTTGGGGGTGTGGAAAAGTAGTGTTCATTTGTTTTATTATCATCTGATTCATTTATTGAAAAAAAAATAGAAAAAGAAAACAAAAATTTTACTTAGTTTTATACTTCAATTCTTAAGAGATTAATTTGCATTGGAAGTGTGAGTAAGTATACTGGAGGATAGAAACGCTTAGCTGAGAAAATCTTTTTGTTACAATCCTCTTGGATTAGGTGCTTGAGCTAATAAAACTTACTCATACACACTAACTACATAAAGTAATACCCTCTAGAGATTTGTTGAATACTAATCTACAGTGGGATATCTTTGGTCATGGTCATTAGTTGATACATGGTTATTTTTTAGATTAAACAATCATGATAGACCATTTACTTGGTAATATGGCAGGGCTTGGACCGAAAATAGGTTGAGAGTATAATACAACCTGGACAAAATAAAGATCGCTTGAAAATTACATATGCTGAAGAAAAAAAAAGCTTGGGGCTGTTTGACTTTATAGGATTAACTTAGGCTGATGCTCAGCTCCTAAGCGGTCTATACTTAAAACCTAATGCCCTAAGCCAACTGGTTGGGAGTCATTGGCCTGAGTCATTGCTCAACCTAAGCATCTTGAAGTTAGGCATTGCACAGTCTCGTAAAAAAAGAGTCTATGGTGTATTATCCTCTCAAATCTAGAATGTTGGACCCGAATTAGGCGCGTAGGCATTTGTGCTATCATGAACCAAAAGATTGGGATGACCATGTAGATTATGATGTTCTTTGGCTAATGGGTAACACTGGATCTGTTTGAAATAGAAATTTAGGGTGTATTGCTACAATGTTCTATACTTTTACTATTTAAAGTATCATGCAATATCATATTGAGCAGAAATTTCCAAGATGAAGGAGTAGAATAAAGCCACCTACTTGAAGGCTTCTATATTCCAATTGATTATAAATCCAAGTACGTGTGGTTAATTTTCTTAAGTATTGAGCTGTGTATTTTAAGGGATAATAGGATTTTGTGTTTTGAATTGTTTATTTTGATTTCTTTTCCACGTAGATGAATTAAGTTAATTTCGGAAATACATGTTTGTGGGTAGCATGGCTGCAAACCCTCACGAGACACCACTCTTCCTACTAGGGACACCTAGAGGTTTAACGGCTTGTTGCATACGCTCAATACAATCGTGTTCCCGATGAAAGTGGCATTTACTTTTCTACTAGCAAAATATAGGTTTGGGGGTATTTGAATTATACAAAATATACACATTTTTATATGCATTTCTACATATATGTTAGTTGTAATTTTAGTTGAAGTAAGGATAATTAATGGTGATTCATGTTAGGTGAGTAATTAGGAGTTTCATAAATAAATGCGCTTAATGGATTAATTTAGATGTATTAATTTGATTTAATAGATTTACATTTTATGATGCGTCTAAGTTATATTTAACTTTATTTATGTTGGTTTAGGAGTTCCAAATGCAGATCACCAAAAGTGAATGCGCGTCAAACAGTTTTTGTGAAGAGATTAGATCCGGCAGTCGAGATCTCTACAACAGGTTTTAGCACAAGGAAAAGAGAAATAGACTTGAACCGGTTCAGCGGTTCAGGTTTGGTTCGGTCTAAAAAAAAAGAAGAGAAAAGACAACCCGGGCCGAAGCTCAGTTGTCTGTTACAGTCGAATAGAGCAAAGATCGGGCCTTTCAGACAGTGGCGAAGCTCTAGACAGTGAGTCATGGAGGCTGTGGGCTCGATCAACCATGACGGCGATGCGGGTGAAGTACAACCACGGCAGTGAGGCGACGAAGAAGATGGGTTCACGATCGGACAGAGGTCACGACGGTTGATCGCCAGTGGTCCGAGAGAAGATGACAATGATCGACGGTTTGTTAGAGCAAGAGATGGCCGACGGAGAGAATGATGACGGCGAGGCTGAGGGCAATCGGAGAAGAAGAGTTCGTCCGCTTGGAGAAACGATAAGAACAACAGAGGCGTGCGAGATTAGAAAGGTTAGCATCGTGTTTTATTTGGATTCCTTGAATAGATAGCTTTGGAATTGGAATTGGAAGGCTCGTGCTTGGATCGGGAAAGTCCAGAGGCATATAGGATAAGAAAAGCGATTTAGATTCTCAATTTCAACTTGACCCAGATTTAGATACCCACAACATCCTGCACTTGGAAATTGGTTCGATTTGGGACTCAACGGTGGCTAGCATCGGATAGGAGGTGCCCTGGCTCTAGAAGTTGTTGAATTAAGACATCGTGTAGATGGAAACTGCTGCATTTGGAGGAGTCTTGTTTAAAGTGGGGGGCCGCACAACTGAAAACTCTGGCCGGTTGTGCGAGGCTCGTGGACAGAAAAGAAGATAGAGAGAGGGCTGACTGTTCTGGAAGGAGGAGACTGTGCTATTCTAGACGACATAACTGATTTCGGGCAGAGCAGATTGCAGAAAACAGAGAACCAATTACCGACGCCAATGAATTGTTCATCGAAGCAGGCTTTTTCTGTATCTTTTTTCATGTCTAGCTAAACTTTTATCAGGGCTAAGATGAAGCCCTAGACTTGTGTTATTACTTTTAGTTGTTTCATTTAATTATAGTTGATATGATTATTGCATATGTGCTTAATGCGATTTCATATTTTTCATCTAGTGCTTGAGCATAGACTAGTGTGATTATTAATGAAGTTTGATTTAATAATTCTTGTGTCTAACCAAAGAACAGGCTTAATTCTATGCCCAACCAAGGATAGAATTAGTTACATTAATTTATAGTGAATGAACTTTTCGTGTCCGACCAAGAATGTGAAGTGCATTCACTGGTAATTCGTGTGTCCGACCAAGAACACGAGTTATCGTGTCATATCAACTTGTGTAAAATAATAATTAAGAGTAGTAATTGCATATTAGTCGTGAATTCACTGCCTTTGTATTCTCATAAACTTAGTTTCTCATTAAAGTTTATTTCTTTATGTTGTGTACATCAGCACAACTAATGAGCATAATCTATTCTAGGATTAGTTTATCTTTTCAAATAAATCAATGATTTGTAATCAGGCATGTTTGGAAACCAAATTATATAACAGGTTGTAATGGCACAAATCGTGGCCCATTAGCAGGCCACGATCTGGCCCATCCTTTTTTGGGAAGAACGCCCCTTTATTTATAAGGGGGTTGTCTCTTGTTTTAGGTTTTATGCAATAAGAATCAGTTTATCTTCTTCCTCTTTCTCTCGTCTTCTTTCCTTTTTTCAGCCATGATGTCTGGCCCTGTTCGTGTCCCATACCGGAACACAACATTGGTATCAGAGCGGTCACGATCCACCTTGGAGCATGCCAAGTTGCTCTCCATGTGCAAAGCATTGCATGCCCAAGTTCAGCGACTCGATCACGCGTTTGTCCCAAATCCGGTACCATGTGTACAGGCCCAAATGGCCGCCGCCATTCTGCTGTGGTGTCCCCTTTATGATGAAATGCCTAATAATTCCTTCCTCTTGACAAAATTGCATAAAACTATCTGATTTGTATTCCCCACCATTATCAGAACCAAACATTTTTATCTCCTTCCCAGTTTGGTTCTCAACCAATTTCTTCCATTTTATAAACACATTCAAGACTTCACTCTTGTGATGCATAGTAAAAACCCACACACGTCGAGAGAAATCATCAACAAAAGTAACAAACCAATGTTTACCTCCTATAGATGTAGTCTTACTTGGTCCCCAAACATCTAAGTGCACATACTCCAAGTTTCCACTAGCCCGACGAGTAGCTACTCCAAATTTATTTATAACTTGCTTCCCCAATACATAATGCTCACAAAGCTCTAACTTACAAGGTGTTGCACCTTTCAGTAGTCCTTGTTTTATAAGACCATGCAATGCTTTCTCACCAGCATGTCCCAATCTCATGTGCCATAGCCATGTAGCCTTAACAAGTGATGTATGAATTTTGTCACACTATTGCTGCTCCACCATTAACCAACTCCCTTGTAGGTAGTACAAATTATTCCTTCGAATACCTTTTATCGTAATGCAAGAACCCCAACGAATCTCCATAATTCCCTTATCAAGAACAATTTTGAACCCCTTTGACTCCAATGTTCGAAGAGAAATTAAATTCTTTCTCAAGTCTGGTACATATCGGACACTTGTCAACACTCTCATTTCTCCATCATGCAATTTTAAACTGATGTCACCAATACCTTTCATCTCACATGTGTTATCGGTCTGTTGTGCTCCGCTAAGAACACAGAGGTACCAAGCTTGGATCAAGGAAAAGAGAGGAAAAATGAAGGAGGAAAAGAGATAACTTCTCTATTGCATAATACAAAACGAAAGAGAAAGACCCCCTTATAAAGAAGGGCGCCTCCCAAGGGTCGTGTCGCTGATGGGCCAGATGTGGCAGCTAATGGGCCACGTGCTCTTGCCATTAGCCGATCCGTTACAATATTCTAATTCCAATCATGCCTTATAACAATTTGCACTGAAAAGGAAACTAATCCTAATAGAGAACGTAAATCAATAAAGCCTAAAATAGATCATGCTCCTAAGTTGTGAGGACGTACACAATATGTTCCCTATATACATGCATCCACCTTTGATCTCCTCAAAACTAGAGAATAAGTGCAGCCAGAATCTAGTATCCAACCCTCAGATTGACTCACCAATGATAAACTAAGAAGTGTTGGCATAGGAACACCTAATAAACCAAATGTGCATTGGAACTAGAACTATCCTCTTTTAATAGTGGACATTTCTTCTTCCAATGCCCTTTCTTATGGCAATACGCACATTCAACTTTGGAAATGCGGAAAAATTTCTTGTTTTCACTCCTTCCTTTTACCACTAATGCCTCAGACGATGTGTCCTTATGAACTTGTTTGTCCATTTTCTGATATTCATTGTTCACTAAAGCATTTGACACATCTTCGTACTTAATACTATCTTTTTCATGCATTAAAGTTGTAGCCAGATGTTCATACTCCTCGGGCAATGAATTTAGCAATAATAGAGCTTTATCCTCATCAAAAATTTCAACATCTAAATTTTACAAATCAGCAAGAATTTTATGATAATCATTTAAATGTGTAGACATGGGTATATCTTCACGATATTGGAATCGAAATAGCTTCCTCTTCAAGTATAACCGATTTTCAATGCTCTTAGTCATATACTTATCCTCTAATTTTTGCCAAAGTTCCTTTGTCTTATTCTCCTTCATAACAAAATGCTTCTGATATTTTGTAAGGCAAAGATGAATAGTACAACACGCTTGCCGATTTATTTTCTCTCACTCTTTATCAGACATCTCTTCAGGTTTCTCTTCAAGAGCCACGTCCAACTCTTGTTGCACCAAAACATCTAACACCTCACATTGCCACATGCCAAAATTGTTCTTGCCATCAAACTTTTTGACTTCAAATTTGGTATTAGAGCCGTAGTTCGCACTGCGGATGTTGATTTTGATTCTTCCGATTTGGAATTGGTCTCCATTGCCTTCAACCTCTGCATTCATCCACCAAGCAGCGTAGTCACAGAAGAAACACCCCAAAATTCACCAACCTGGCTCTGATACCACTTGTTGTGCGTAGACAAAAACAAACATCACAAAAGAAAGGAAAAATAATAGAGAAGAGACACAAATTTACGTGGAAAAACCCCTTGTGGGGAAAAAAACCCGCGGGCAACAATCAAACTTCCACTAATCAAGTCAAAGCAAAGTACAAGTTTTGTCACTCCTCACAATACCTTTCAAAAAACCCAACAGCCGCCACTCTTAGGGTTTTTCCTATTTATATATTCAGAGAAAGAAGACAGAAAATGAAGCCAAAACAGAACCCGCAATCCGGCGATTGATCGTCAAATCAGATGTGATCGATCGGCAAATTTGTGCAATCGATCACCCACTCAACCAATCGATCAAAAGTACTGAAATATTATGCAAACGATCGCAATCGATCGCACCTCCCGGGGTTCAAAATACAACACAAATCTCTTTTAACCCTTGAGCATAAATTAGCCTTATGCTTCAAGTATTTTCTCTACTCTAACCCAAGAGCCACCCTCAAGATAAAACAAAGATGAATACAAGTTAAGAAGGCCAATTAGCTTTATGAAGATGGACAAGTTAAGAAGCCCAATTAGCTTTATGTATGCATGGATACTCGAACTACCTCCCTGAGAAGCGGCTTGGACGCTTGTTTGCGGCTCATTGGACCCGCGCACGTCACGCAGTGATATGAAGAAGTTGTTGGGCCGTCTGTTACGTGGATCCTGGCAAGCATGCAGCTGTGAACTGGGAGTGAGCATACATAGCTAACAATGTCTCTGCTATGCGCCTCTCTGAGTCTCGTTTATTAGCGCTGGTGAATGTGTTCTTCCTCTACACCACCTTCTATATAAGATCACCCTCGAACAGACTGTAGATACGCCAGCGATCTGTAGAGTACAGATACGGTGATCAACCTACTAATCCTCCAATTCCGGAGGCAATAAATGTTTTCAAATTTAATATGGCAGTACAATTCCGGTTTCTCTTCCTGTATAAGGTCAGTTAAGGTAATTTACAAAAAAAATTAGGACTACAAGGCAAAAACCTATTCAATAACGTATTAGAATTGGACTTTTTCCATTTATAGAGTTTTGATATAGATTTCAGTCATCTTAATTTGTGTATCTAACTTTGTTTTAAGTTAGGAAAATGATTTTTATCCTGCTTTTTAACGGTCTCCTCATGTGACCCTTATGAGAATACTGTGGACCACGTTTTTTCTTTACTTTCATCACACTAGCACGTGAGGTTGGCCATAATAATAAAAAGCTGGACAAAGAGCATTACTCTTAAATTTTTAAAACGTAATTAACGTAATCACTTTAATTATGGAATTTGGAGAGAAAAGTGAGAAACTAATTATATTAAGAATGGGGGTGTCGACGGATGACAAGAAATGGGAGCAGAAGACGAAGGGCATGCAACAAATGCTCGTGTGACTGCATTCGTGTTTTTTTTATATATGCAAGTGCATGCATGGTTGAAGAGACAAGACGCATGATGATGAACTAGATTTTGGGACATGGAGGAAAAAAATTTCTAAAAAAATTTCCTTGTACAATGTGACTGGCAGAACACCAGGCAGTATTTCGTAGCGTTCTTCGTCTCTCATGAGAAGCAGCCATGGCTCTTGCATCACGAAGAGATTAAACTGTGCACACACTTTTTCCCTAGGCTTCACATTTTCTATATTAGGGAAAACACCTTCTCAGAGCATGGGCGCCCCTAGAAGATGAAATATTATCTAATTTTCTTACAATTACCATAAGAAGGTGACAACTGGGGGCCTGCAAATAACCCGGTTGGCAGGATAGGCAACTTCTTTTTTTTTTTTTTTTGTAACGAGGGGTACTGAATCCTTAGGACCTTACTAGAAAGGGCTCGGCAACCGACCTCTTAGAGCATTGTATCCTACGTACCACCATCCCTTGGGTGAGCACACCGTTCACACAACATACACACCAATTAAGTTGGGAATAAATCCCGATGGGTGGCCAACAGAGTGGGGGTTTGAACTCAGGATTGGCTCTAAGTCAAGGAGTAGTATCCTGGCCATCACACTAACACCCCGTTGGTAAATAAGCAACCTTAATAGTAGCTCTGAGCAATTGATAAAATTCGACAGTGTAGAAACAATGAATTATGTTCTACCTTATTTATTTTTAATTATTATATAAATATAAATATAGACAGATATAAATATTCCCATAGCAATAGTACTCCAATGCTCTTTGTAAGATGAACTAAACAATTGTCATTTGGAACAACCAAATCAAACTATTAACAAGAGACGAAAGAGCGCCTCATGAGAACGTCGCGGTCCAATGCTATTAGTTTTGTTCCCCCTCTGCACTTTTAATAGATACAATTGATTTTTAAATAAATTAAAAATAATTTTCAGTTCATTTACAAATCAACAGTATCTATTAAAAGTGTCTAGAGGAATAGAACCCGTCGTGCCATGCGGTAACCGCATATCTACTCCCGTCGCTTTGTGACCGGGGAAGAAAGGGCACTCACGTTGTAAAATGCATATTTCATGTATAGATCAATGCTCGTGCATGTTGATCGATGTCTATCTCTGTGGCATCCTCCATGAGGAGACTGAAGTGTTGTCTCAACCACAAAAGGCTCACCTGACTGTTTTTTAATGCATCACGTGGAGGTACCCGTCCAAGATTCAAGTTAATGCCCAAAGTTGTGCAACTCACTGCCAGGCCATCAATGTGCAACCCAAGTAGTACAACTACATCTTGCAAAGTAATAGTCATCTCCCCTAAATATAAGTGGAAGTTCTATGTCTCCCTCCTCCATCTCTCAATTAGGGCAGTTATGTAAGCCCTATCAATCCTAATATTCTCCAAGGGTGACTACTCTCTGTTGGTTTGGGCTAGCAAAGAAAATCATTCCGTATGCCAACCCCCAACATTGGCATTCTTTAGCTGTTGGGCAGCGCATGCCAACCCCCAAAATCGGACAGGAGGATCATACCACCACAACACAAAACTCCTAACTTCGTTCAACGCAAATGTGCCAGAATGGTAGTTTGAATATAGTCCACATGAAGCTTCGACTTTTGTCACCTAATCAATGCATACACAGAGGCCCATCAACGCTGTTTTGCTTTTTGATTTTAACATCAATTATATATGAACAGAGCAGCAGCATGCAAGAGAAAAGCAAACTGATCACTCAGCAGTCAGCAGAGACCTTTTGCTTCGTCTTTACCACTAATTGACTCTCATCGGTCCTCACACAGAGCTTCTCACATGGAAAAGGAGATGAATGGCCGGACCAACGGCGAGGCATTGCCCGACCTACAGCCCCGGCTCCATGTTGCGATGTTCCCGTGGTTTGCCTTTGGCCACATTAGCCCGTTCCTCCAGTTGGCCAACAAGCTCACCGGAGCTGGCGTCAAGGTCACCGTCCTCTCCGCTCCGGGCAATGTCCCCCGCATTACTGCTGCCCTCAAGTCACCCCGGGAAAATCCCATCTCCGTCGTTCCCGTCCGTATCCCGCCCGTTGATGGCCTCCCGCCAGGCCTTGAGTCAACGGCCGAGATGACACCTGCCATGGCCGAGCTCCTCAAGAAGGCCATGGACAAGATGGCCCCCGACATCGAATCCCTCCTTGCCGAGCTTCGGCCGGACGCCGTCTTCTACGACTTCTGCCATGTATGGGTGCCTCCCATTGCCCAGCAGCTGGGAATCAAGTCGTTCTTCTTTTCCGTGTACAGCGCCATCTCCGGCGCTTATATCATGTCGCCGGCGAGGAAGCCTCCCGGTGCGACCGCCCCTACGGTGGAGGAGATGAAGAAGCCACCACCTGGGCTGGAGGCGAACGGAATGAGGACCTTTGAGGCCCAGGACTTCCTTTACGTATTCAAGGAATTTGGTGGGCCAAGCGTGTACGACCGAGACGTGGGCTGCAAACGGCCGGGACAGCGTTGATTCTCAAGAGTTGCATGGATATGGAGGCCCAGTACATAAAATACATGGAGGCCCAGTTTGGAAAACCAGTCCTGCTCGCCGGTCCGGTTGTTCCTGAACCGCCAAAAGAGGAGCTCGATCCGGTCTGGTCCGAGTGGCTGAACCGGTTTCCGGAAAAGTCTGTCATCTTCTGCTCCTTTGGGAGTGAGACCTTCCTTAATGACCGGCAGATCAAGGAGGTAGCACTAGGACTCGAAATGACTAAAATGCCCTTCATTCTTGTGCTCAATTTCCCGGAGAAAACAGTGGGTCCAGGTTGAGGGAGGCCCTACCGGAAGGGTTCGAGGAGAGGGTGAAGGATAGGGGTGTGGTCCGGACCGGGTGGATCCAACAGCAACTCATCTTGGGCCACCCGAGTGTGGGCTGCTTTGTGAACCACGCCGGGTTCAGCTCGGTGGCTGAGGGTCTAGTCCAAGACTGTCAGCTGGTGTTGTTGCCCCAAAGAGGTGACCAGTATGTGAATGCAAGGCTGGTAAGCCAAGACATGAAGGCCGGTGTAGAAGTGAGAAGAAGGGATGAGGATGGCCATTTCGGGAAAGAGGACGTCTGTGAAGCAGTGGAGGCGGTGATGGGGCCAAGGGCCGCGGACGAGGAGACGGGGAGGTTAGTGAGTTCGAACCATAAGAAGTGGATGGAGTTTTTCCGGGATGAGAAGGTGCACCAGAAGTTCATGGCCGACTTCGTGGATAACTTAAAAAGCGTCATTTATGCATGAGTTAGATAGCTAATAGGATCATAGCTACAAGGATTTCAGTTTGCATTTAATTCTCTACTTCTTTTCATTATCTTGTTTGATGTTGCAATGACGTTGGTTGGTGGGTTGCGTGGAAATGAATTGAGCCATGGCAATAATTTGGGCCGTGAAAAATCAGCACCGACAAAAAGTTAGGATTTTTGGAATAATCCACTAACTAGCTGAAACACATCATGGACGAAAATTTTGGAAAATGGATGAAACTGTTTGAGTCATTAAGATGTTGTTATTGGTGAAATTATTTGATACGTGTCTCAATTTCTCACCGCCCATCCCGTACCAACCAACCATCAAACCTCATCAAGTCAACAATAAAGAAAGCTGAAGGTAGCATTCCTTGAATTCTATAAAAACAATCTCTTCTTTTTTCGTTTTCAGCGATGGAAATGAAGAGAAAATCGTAGTTGCCAATCACAGTACCACCAACAAAGTTCATCAACTCTCTTCAATTTAGGCTCTGTTTGGTTAGCACTTCTAGGAGTAGGAAATCCAAATTCTTTAGATGAATCTAGGTTTAAGAAAAGTGGTGTTTGGTTGGCCAAAATCAACTTCATTGGATGAATTTAGGTCATAGTGGCAAAAACTGTAATTTTCAAAACAAGACAAAGGCATTTGATAACAAAAAACCTCATCATTAGCTTTTTTTAAAAAAAAATGCCCCTGTCATTTTCTGAATTTTACGCTAAATGCCATTGAAAGAAGTCATTATGACTTCTTTTGGAAAATCTCCTCAGGAGGAGATTTCCCAAAAGAAGCTGGATTCTTAAGAATCCAGCTTCTTTTTGGGCAACCAAACAGGGCCTTAATACTGCCATCCAGTTTCTTGTGATATGCCCACCATGTGATACATCAATGTTCTGTCATGAAAAAAGCAAAGCCCCAAGATCGCCCTTCTTGTTATATAACAACATCTTAATGACTCAACTGCTACCCGTTGTTCACTACTTACTCACCCCAGTCTGAGTTTCTACTATGGGAAAGGAGATGGATGGCCCGACCAACGGCGAGGGATCGCCCGACCTACAGCCCCGGCTCCATGTTGCAATGTTCCCGTGGTTTGGCTTTGGGCACATTAGCCCGTTCCTCCAGTTAGCCAACAAACTTGCCGGTGCGGGTGTCAAGGTCACCTTCCTCTCCGCCCCCGGCAATGTCCCCCGTATTACCGCCGCCCTCAAGTCACCCCCGGAAAATCCCATCTCCGTCGTTCTCGTCCGTATCCCGCCCTTTGATGGCCTCCCGCCAGGCGTTGATTCGACATACGATATGACACCTCCCATGGCTGAGCTTCTCAAGCTCGCGGTGGATAAGATGTCGCCTGATATTGAGACCCTCCTCGCCGAGCACCGGCCGCACGCCGTCTTCTACGACTTCTGCCATGGCTGGCTCCCGGACATCGCTGGGAAGCTGGGTATCAAGTCGTTCTTCTTCTCCGTGTTCAGTGCTAGTTCAGGCGCTTATATCACATCTCCGGCGAGGAAGCCACACGGCGCCGCAGCCCCTACGGTGGAGGAGATGAAGAAGCCACCACTTGGGCTGGGGGCGGAAGGTGTACGGACCTTTGAGGCCCAAGACTTCCTTTACGCGTTCATGGAATTTGGTGGGCCGAGCGTCTATGACCGGGTGTTGAACTGCTTCCGGGCCGGAACGGCTGTGGTTCTCAAGAGTTGCCTCGAAATGGAGGCCCAGTACATCAACTACTTGGCAGCCCAGTATGGAAAGCAATTCCTGCTCGCCGGCCCAGTTCTTCCTGAACCGCCAACAGAGGAGCTGGACCCGGCCTGGTCAGAGTGGCTGAACCGGTTTCCGGAGAACTCCGTCATCTTTTGCTCATTTGGGAGCGAGACCTTCCTGAGGGACGAGCAGATCAAGGAGCTCTCCCTGGGACTTGAAATGACAAAAAAACCCTTCATTCTTGTGCTCAATTTCCCAGAAAAGGACAGTGGGACAAGGTTAAGGGAGGCCCTACCGGAAGGGTTGGAGGAGAGGGTGAAGGATAGGGGTGTGGTCCGGACTGGTTGGGTTCAGCAGCAGCTCATCTTGGGCCACTCGAGTGTGGGCTGCTTTGTGAACCACGCTGGGTTCAGCTCTGTGGCTGAGGGTCTGGTCCACGACTGTCAGCTGGTCCTACTACCCCAGAGAGGTGACCAGTACTTGAACGCAAGGCTAGTGAGCCAGGACATGAAGGCGGGCGTGGAGGTGAGGAGGAGGGATGAGGATGGTCATTTTGTGAAAGAGGATGTATGTGAGGCGGTGGAGACGGTGATGGGACCAATGGCGGAAGAGGATGAGACAGAAAAATTGGTGAGGTCGAATCACATCAAGTGGATGGAGTTTTTCCGGGATGAGAAGATGCACCGTAAATTCACAACCGACTTTGTGGACAACTTAAAAAGAGTCATCTATACAGTTCATTAATTGGAATGAGGTGAATGGGTGTTGAATTCTCTACATCCCTTAAGTGTTTATGTTGTTGTTGTAATGATGATTTTGGGGATGCATGGTAATAAATTGAGTGTGTATCTGTTGAAGAGCTTTGGCGGGGGAGAATTTTATCTACATCCCTTATTTATTTATTGATAAAAGGTTTGCCAAATCAGTCTAAACAACTATTAAGGCAATCGTCCAAGAAATTTTTAAGTGTAGATACAACATGAAGCTGGCATGCATGGTGTCAGTCACTAATCAACTTTCTTTCAAGTGTAGATACAACATGAAGCTGGCATGCATGGTGTCAGTCACTAATCAACAAGAGACACGTAGCCCACTTGTGTGTGGGCCCTGGCTAAACTCGTTAAAACTGTTTGCCCATACACAAGGGGTTGTGTGTCTATTGTTGATTGGTGACGGACACCAAAAAAACATTAAGGAATGATATAATCTAATTTTAGTATACATATTTTGATAATTGTCTCAGTTAAAAATGACTGGAGGGAGTACATTTTCTTCTTAGAGATGACAAGATAATTAACCAGTTGACTATCTATGCTACCAAGGATCACACAACACACAACCCCACAACTAAGCTAAGGCCCCCCTTGTACCCACACGGAGACTCGAAGGCATGTGTGCTCATTTACACTATAGTGAAGGGAGAGCTTTCATGCCTGTATTAGGCTAGCTCGTTTGTAAGAGATAGTAAAGTCAAACCCTTTTTTATTAGCTTCATCCAAGTTCTCTTAGGTGTCCCTCTCCCTTTCCCTCTTTTAGCATCATTTCTTTACATATGCTCATATCAACGCAACCTACATTCCCTCATCATCTCCCCCAAAGGAGCTATCCCTAAACTCTCACGAATATATTTATTTCTAATCCTATCTCTTCTAATTATCCCACTCATCCACTTTAACATTTTCATCTCTGCTACATTCAACTTATATATATGACATCTCTTATATTTGTTTCTAACATATATTTAAAAATCAGGCACCTACCAAATTTTTAAATTTGTATCTTATAACATTTTCACAATAATGTATGTAATAATGCAGAATTATGAAAGCCCACTCACTGAATGCTAATTTTTTAACCCTACCATATTACTTTAATTTATACATTCCCATGCTATTTTTTGTGCTCTGCTTTATTACTTTACACTCTAGCCACCTGATCACAAAGTCTCCCCCAAATTTTTATCCAAAAAAATATAAGATAATTTGGTTAACGAAGTGCAAAGTTTTCAGTATTAGGTATCTTAAACAAGCACAAATGTTTTAAGAGCAAAACGACCACTAAGTACATTTTTTTAGGGAGACTTTGTGTTCATGTAGAGAAAGAGTCCTGACCATAGTAATAAGGTAGAGAATAAAAAACTCACTCCGTCCAATTTACTTGTCTGGATTAGAAAACCAGACAAGTTTGGAAGAACCTTCACAAACAGATCAGCCACCTTCAACGGCTCCCACTTCACCACTGACCTCAGTCTGAGATTCCGAGTTTCTGCCATGGAAAAGGAGGTGGTTGGTCGGACCGGAGCGTGAAGGATTCGCCCGTGGTTCGCCTTTGGCCACCTTAACCCATTCGTCCAGTTAGCCAATAAGCTCGCCGGTGCTGGCGTCAAAGTCACCTTCATCTCCGCCCCAAGAAATGTCCCCCGCGTTGAGGTCGCCCTCAAGTCGCCGCTTGAAAACCCCCACTCCATCATCACCGTCCGTATATTACCCCTTTACGGTCTCCCGCGGGGTATTCATTCGACGGCCAAGATGACACCTGCCATGGTTGAGCTCCTCAAGCTGGCGGTGGACAAGATGTCGCCCGATATCGAGACTCTCCTCGCAGAGCACCGGCCGCACGGCGTCTTCTACGACTTCGGCCATGGCTGGCTACCGCACATTGCTAGGCCCCTGGGTATCAAGTCGTTCTTCTTCTCCATGTTCAGCCCTAGTTCAAGCGCTTATATAGCATCCCCGGTCAGGAAGCTGCCTGGCACCGCTGCCCCTACCGTCGAGGAGATGGATAAGCCACTACTTGGGCTGGGGGGCGATGGTGTACAGACCTTTGAGGCCCAGAAATTTTCTTACGTGTTCATGGAGTTTGGTGATAAAGGACAGTAGGTCCAGGTTAAGGGAGACATCTCATCTTGGCCACCCGAGTGTGGGCTGCTTTGTGAACCCAGCTGAGGGTCTGATGCAAGGCTGTCAGCTAGTCCTGCTACCCCAAAGAGGTGACCAATACATGAACGCAAGGCTAAGTAGTGAGCCCAGTCATGAAGGCTGGTGTGGAGGTGAGGAGGAGGGATGAAATGGTTATTTCGAAAAAGGGATGTCCGCGAAGCGGTGGAGGCGGTGCATGGTAATTGGTGAGGTCGAACCACAACAAGTGGATGGAATTTTTCCGGGATGAGAAGACTGACTTTGTGGAGGACATGAAGAGAATCATTCAGAGAGTTGGTTAGATGGAATTTAGTGTGTGTTGATTTCCTTACTTCTTTGCATGCCAAGGTTGATGTAATAAACAGATTAGATGGGCTGCATGCTGGTGATGGTGTAGTATGTGGTTAGGGGGCTGTTTGGATATCAAATCTCATTAGGCTAAAATGTAACCTGTACTCCCTCGTCTTTTTTAATAGATGCAATTGAATTTCAAAATCAACTACTAATTTTTAGAAAAGACCCGAGGGAGTAACAACATTAATGTTTCTCAAATCATCAAAATTTGAACTTCGTTTGGTAACGATGTCTAAGCCATTTTAGTTCTACAAATAGGTACATAGCCAAAATATAGCTCTTGATTTTACCAAAAGCCTAGTTAAGATTTGCAAAATTCTTGGCAACTCTTTTTTATTTTCTAAGTATACCTTTTTTAAAACATGAAAATTTAGCCATTTTTAATCTCAAACGGACTAATATCCGGCAATACAACACCAGCTACAAAATACGGGCACCAGGACCTCCACACCTGGGATCCGCCCATGAAGACCTCTGTGCTAGGCTATGAGCCACAACGTTCTCCTCCCTAAACACATTAGAAAACTTGACCGCCCCAAACTGACTACTCAAAGAGAGCGTCCAGCCAACGGATGGCCTACAACTGGTAAGCATAGTGACAAGTCGACAATTCGGCTCCAATTCAACAAGGGGTAAGTGCGGTTCGGTATGGGAAAATTCAGCAGCAATTCGGCGAAAATTCGGCATGGTAATACATGCGATTATCTAACATTAAGAAATTATGACAAAGTTTTGCTATTACTCAAACAATGAGAGGAAGAATTAACTCAAGTGTCTGGGCAAGTCTATTTTAATAATTTCTTCCAATTGACATTTATGTAAGTGGGCCAACTTATTAGCAACACTTGAAATGCATCTACATGTTTAAGAGTCTGGCAAAAAATACCCGCACCTAGTGTTGTTGGTCTTGGCCCATACCGGCAACTAGGCTCATATTCTATTGGCAAAATTAAAACCAAAGAAACAAGGTTAAGGCACAAAAAGTGACCAACACGTGATGGCTATACAAGGCCGAAATTTTTTAGCCCTACATCGGGAAGCAGGCTATAAAGTAAGCTGGTGGGACCGAATGGACCAATATTCACCGAATTGGTCGGATTCCACGAATTCCAGTTGAATCACAGAATTTTCTTGATGAAGGTTGGGCACAGGCCAATTCGGTGGAATCTGTTGAATTTTTGTTAACTTCTCCAATTCGTCACTATTCTGGTAAGCCTCTTCCATGTGAATTCAGGGCTTTGATCACTGGCCCAAGAGTCTCCCTCCAAGATGATACTCTCGAGCTGCGTGGCCCGGGCAAGCCGAAGAGCTCTAAATGCCATCATGAATTCCACTTTCCCTGTCAAATAAAGGAGATGGTCCACATAATTAACACATGCCCACACGGCCCTTCCCATTGTGGTCTCCAGCGCTTCATCAAAATTGAGCTTAAAACACCCACGGGGAGGGCACTGCCAGAAGCACTTAGCCCTAGGGATATGGATCCCCCTTATCGGAGCGTTTGCACCTCCCGATGAACTCAATGTAATATGATGTTGCTCCAACAATTTCTCCCGGCAACCTTTCACCCTTAGGATATTTCTATTTTCCCACACAAACCACGCCTCAAAGAGAACATGGTGTTGAACAGGTCACTTGGCTAAAATAATAACAATATCATCCAACTCTTTACACTACCTCAGACCGGCCCTTCTCACAATCCCAAATAGTATGAAGCGTTGTTTCCATCTCCTTGATGCACAACTCACACAAGCTATTACTAAGCATTCTTCCCCGACACAAATTTTGCTTGGAAAGAATGTTATCCTTACAAATTTTCCAAATGAAGTGCTTTATTTTGTTTGGGCTTCCATCTTCTATATCTTAGGACAAAAGCTCTGCCATGCCTCCCTCAAGGAGCACCCAAGTAACACAAGTTTTCTCCACTTTTCACATTGAATTCCCTAGTAGCATTTCATGCCCAAATCTACACATCAACTGGCCAGTCATTACATAGAGGAATGCAAAGGATGAGCTCAGCCACATACTCCAAGAACAAACTTCTCACTAAAGCCTCAGTCCATCCCCCACAATCCTTGTTTATGAGCTCCTCCACCCAGGCCTCAGAAAAGATCATTGAGACAACTTCACAGTGAATGTGGGCAGGCTCTTATTGTCAACTTCACTGTGGAATCATTAATTAAGGAAAAGATTATTGAAGCACAAAAAAATAATGAGTGGTCCAAGGAATGGATCAAGAGAAAAGAATTGATACCGGATGCTAATGGGGTTTTTAGGTACTAGGGACGAATAATAGTTATAAAGAGAGATCCTGTGAAGTTAGAACTGTTGAGATCAAGATATAAAGAAAGAATTTTGGTGGAATGGAATGAAGAAAGACAAAGGCATGTAGCAACATGCCCAACTTGTCAGCTAGTAAGAGCAGTGCACCAAAGATCATGAGGGAAATTCAAACCTTTATAAATTCCTAAGTGGAAATGGGAACATATTACCATGGATTTTGGAAGAAGTTTGCATATTACACCTAGAAAGAAGGTTGCTAAATGGGTAGTAGTGGATCGTTTGACTAAGTTGGCCCACTTTATTCTTATTCGATGAAAACAAACTCCCAATACTTTGGCATAATTGTATGTAAAAGAAATTATAAAGATGCATGGAGCACCAACTTCAATTGTTACAGATAGAGATCCAAGATCCACTTCTCGTCAACAATCATGTTGCCTTCAACCGGACAAAAATAGAGTTTTCACTTCTCTTATGAATTGCTGATCTCCTAGACTAAGGCTTGATGATGTATAATGAAGCATGTGATAAACTCCTAAACTTAAGTTTAATTTTTACTATGGATTGATATTCTATTCTACCTTCTGAAGTTTTTTATTGAATATGTCATGCCCATTAAATATTTAGAATTATCATAGGGTGTGAATTGTGGTTTGTGTTAAACTGATAGTGTTGATATTTGATTAGACGTATCTTCATATATGTGTAACCCTTGGGTGACCATCCTAGTGTCATTATTCATTGGTGTTGCATGAATTTTGCTTATGAGCGATATTACTTTTGAATTTCTTACACCTTAGTCTATCTATTCAATCTTATAGTCTTTATTTTAATTGTCTTAGTTCTTCTACCAATTTACCTTTGGGAAGTCCAATTTCATAGTTTAGTTATAACTAGTAATTACAGTTTCTAATTTTTCCCAAATATGTCATCCCTGTGGATCGATCTCGATCTCATCGAGTTTTATTACTTCGCTACTACTAGCACTTGGGTAAATACTTTTAAAGTTATAGCATTGAGGAAGGAGAAGACGTTACCAAAAGAAATAAGGAAATTCAGATGGTGGAAATTGAAGCCATGAATCTAGAACCAGACTTAACTTTCAAGGAAAGCTGATTAAGATTATGGATCGACAAATTCGAGTTTTTGGGAGAAAATCGATATATATATATATATATATATATATATATATATATATATATATATATATATATATATATATATATATAGTTCGAATTATTTGAAGGAATCAACATATGGAATTAAAAACTTGGAAAATAGAGGAGAATATGCAGAGGTCGCATCCCGAGCTATTCGAATCTTGAGAGCAGATTCCTTTCAAGAAGGTAAGGATATAATATCCTAGAAAATTGTAAGTTGAAAAACAATTGAATTTACATTTATGTAAGTCATCAACAAAGTGGCATCGACACGAGATTATGTCAATGGTAATGTATCAATGAATCAGGGAAGTTTAGTCCATATGGTCTCCTAACATGATTAAACCTAATTGTCGAGCATAAAAGGATAATAACCCTATTATTATCATATTTTGCATGTCTCATGATTTGAATGAGGTAAAGAAGAAAAGGGCTTGAGAGTAGGAGAAGAAGAATAAGGATTCTCGGCTTCGGTTCATCGGAATCTAGGCAGGAAAGCTAATTACGATATAGCATAGTGTATTCTCCATGATGAAATTAGAAGTTGCACATTTAATTTGTTGTAATTAGTCTATTGGAATGAAAAGACATGATCTTTCAATTTAATTGCATGATTTATTGATAGAGTAAATTGCACTTGACCCTTATAAAATATGGTAAAATTGCACTTAACCCCTATGAATTATGAAAATATGCATTAACCCATATGCAACTCAATTGTTGGGCGATTTTACCCCTAATAGTTCCTACCAATTTTACGTCAATTTTAGGGGGTATGTGGTAGCCATGGAGACCATGGCAAGTAGCTAACTTTCTTACATTGGGGAAAGCAAGGTCGGTGCATTGCCATTATTGAGTAATATATTACAGTCTGTATGTATCGCGTTTTGCTAGGTGAAAAGAGGGGGACTGCAATGAAAGTAGAATGTGGATTTATTAGTAAAGAGAATGGGTAAAATTGTCTCCTAGCATAAGTCATTGGGGTTAAGTGCATATTTTCATAAGTCATGGGGGTTAAGTGCAAATTTTCCATAATACATAGGGGTGAAGTGCAATTTACCCTTTAATGATATTTTATGATGGAATAAATTGTTTGATAAATAATCATACCACATACGTAATTATGTCAAAAGGAGGACTGATGTTGTGCATAGGGCCATGAGGTTAGACAGAAAAGAATTAGAAGAAAGAATTATACGGTAAAATAATGCTTATTACATGCTATATTTGTATGACTTCATGTAATGGTATTTCAGAGGAAGAATCAAGGTAATGCAAATTTGAATTCAAGCAGTAATAGATTGAATGATATTCTAGGATTATTGTTGAGCTAAAGAAACTATATTTGCATGAAAAGAAATGAAATAGAATCGAATTGAATACAACAGATCTGGAATCTGTGGAGGCATCGACACTTAACCACTGACACTAGATCGGGTCGATGAACAAGTGTCGATGGCTCAAACCAGTAGAAGAATATTGAATTGAATGTCATTGCTTTACTATAGTTATAGTAAGGTTGTATTATGCATGTATGAAGAATGCAATAGAAAACTATGCAGAATCTCTAGTTGTGAACCATCGACAAACCCATGGACACACAGATGTGTCAATGACAGATTGTCGATGGTACTACAATAAAGGAGGTGGAAGGATCATGAATGAGAAATAGTTCTAGGGTTATAATACCTAGTAATTAATATGAGTCCCGGTAGCCTGCAATCGAGCGGAGAGAGCTTCTCTCCGCTCGATTGCTGTCATCGGACGGCTATGACAGGTTTTTTATCACCCCCCCCCCCCACCCCCCCCCGAATACCCCTCGCCCTCACCCTCCTCTGCCCTCCCCTCCCCCGGCCCACTCCCCTCCGCCGCCCTCGGCCTCCTCCCTCGTTAGCCCTTTTCCTTCCCTCGTCGCTGCCCTCTTCAACCTCCCAGATCATCGCCGCCCTCGTTGCCCCTCCTCCGCCTCCTTTTTTTTCTTGGAGTTAGCTTATATTGATGTTGATCAACCACTCCACCCCATCAGGTTTTACAGTCTCCCTGTAATTGCTATTTGGTTTTACAGTCTCCAATGGTAGTCTTTGCTTTGGCTAATTCCTTTGTTTTTTTAATGTTTTCTTTAGTTGTTTGATCTCTCCTTGAATTATCGAGACTTGTTCAGTTGTTTCTGAAGTTATGACATTAATAGGAAGATTGGTGGCAACTGTATGATATCGATGCTACATTATGCTATTTTACTCTTCAAGTTTCAATGCCACAAGGATGTGACATCAATTAAGCTGAGATAATTAGGCATGTTTCGGCTTGTGGGCACCACGAACTCTCTCATCTGATAGATTCATAATAAGTATGCAAGGTCACTGATCTTATTGCTTCCTAAATTGGCATCTTGCCCTCGTCCCTCAATGAACTGTATAATTCTGCGATGCAGTCGATAGGAGGCTAGGCTAAGCTTTTGAAATTTTATTATGGTGTATGAGTGAAAATTTTATACTCATCCAGGTTGAGATGAATTGTTTCACTAATTGTTGATGTAATTCTTACTTGTATTAACTTACTTTACAATGTAGCTTTCGGCTTGTTCTAAGCGATGATCACTTTTATTGAACCTCACTGGAATGAAGATAAATGCCTACTCTTACTTCGCCAAGATCAGAAT
Organism: Houttuynia cordata; assembly: GCA_039654745.1. NCBI lineage: Eukaryota > Viridiplantae > Streptophyta > Magnoliopsida > Piperales > Saururaceae > Houttuynia > Houttuynia cordata. The sequence continues at coordinate 49,565,265 of CM077504.1, read as the reverse complement.
CATTGGACTTCTTGGATCATGCAGCATATGGGAAAATATAGCAGTGTGGTAGGTACTTTGTTATTCCTTGATTGTGTATGTTTTGTGATTATGCTTGCACTGGGGAATATGTGTATGACTGTGCTTAATGATGGTGAAGATTTAATTGATCGGTTGTTAAATGGAAGCTGCAAATAGATGTGAAGATTCTATAATGGGTTTAGATGGCAATGAAGAAAATGCATTTCATGAGAGTAATATGGGTGAGGACCACACTGATATGAGGATGGTACCATGTGAGGAGATGGAGTTTTCGTCTATGGAGGAGGCATATGGATTTTATAATGCATATGCAAAAGTAAGAGGTTTTGGCATTAGAAAAAACTCATCAATCAGATCGCAAAAGAGTGGAGTAATTTTTAAAAAGGTATTTGTGTGTGAAAAAGAATGGATCTAAGAGAACAAATGATCCTCGGGAAGCAGGAAAAGAGGCTAAACATCATGCTGATAGTCGAGAGCAATGTAAGGCACATATGGTTATTAAAACAGATGGAAAGGAAAAATGGGTAGTGGTGGAATTTTCAAGACATACATTCTATTTTAAAAGCTCTCACACTCTATTTTAATAAGAGATAATGTTAATTTAAATAATCATTCAATGCAACATTATCTTATTAACAAGTAATTGGAAGCGCATGAGTGAGAGAGACTTAAGAAGGTGTGGAATGTGTATGTGTGTGTGTGTGTCAATATGCAAGATGACCAAAAGAGGGGGGGTGAATAGGACAACCACTTTAAAAACTCTCACTCTATTTTAATAAGAGATAATGTTAATTTAAATAATCATTCAATGCAACATTATCTTATTAACAAGTAATTGGAAGCGCATGAGTGAGAGAGACTTAAGAGGTGTGGAATGTGTATGTGTGTGTGTGTGTCAATATGCAAGATGACCAAACACAAGCAATCACACAAAGATTTATAGTGGTTCCCCGCCAAGCAACTCGCTTCAACGAGTACATCCACTCTCGGAGCACCTAATCCAAGGAACCTCCGACATTCACTAAGTGAGGGTTTTTAGCTCACCCACAACATCATACACTCACCGGTTTTGCTTGGATCACCGGGAACCATACAAGAGTGAATCCACACTCACTATGGGTCACACCGACCCAACTCTCTCTCAAAAGAGTGGTTTGACCCTATGGTCTATACCACAATCTAACACATGTAAAGAAGATATTTAAGAGTACTTACTCTAGGAAGTAGGAGTGACTAGAGTACATACCCTTGAAGGGAGGATGTGAGATATCCTACCCGTTTTGCTCAACCTAGTTTTGAGCTTATGGCCGTCCATTGTCCATCCTTGGATTCAACTAATGATGCTCCGAAATTGTAGAGGCTTTTTGGACAAAGGATTGGTTTCTCTAAGAATTTTCCTATGGGATTAAGTGAAAACCATGGCCAAAGATACTTTGAACTACTCTCAAGGGTCAATGGTATGAACCCATCTAATCATTAATGAGGGACCGGAGAGTAGATCAAAGTATTCAAGACCTTTGAGAGAATTTGGAAGTATTTGGTTCAAAGGTCAAGTGGGGGCTTTGGTTTCTAAAGGATGATTCTATATGCTCCAAGAAACCATGATCCAAGATGACTTGAATCTCTTCCTAAGATCTTATAGCAAGATCTTAAACCCCTTTCAAAGAAAGGAGAGGAAGAATAATCAAGAGCATCAAGGCTCTAGAGGACTTGAATCTCTTCCTAAGATCTCATAACAAGATCTTAAACCCCTTTCAAAGAAAGGAGAGGAAGAATAATCAAGAACCCTCAAGGCTCTAGATGATATGCAAAGAATAAGGCCAAGAGGCTTTGGGGAGATGGCTTGCCCATTTCTTTCCAAGAGGTGGGTATTTATAGATGGAGAGGGAGGTGTGTATCAACCCATCCTTGGGTGGATCCACCTCATATCCACCCACCCATGGGTGGATCCACCTCATATCTACCCACCCATTAGTGGTTCTTTTATGTGGGTTGAGTCCTATTAATGGGTGGTTTCTTTAGCCCAAGAACCCATTTCACAAATGAGTTTTTTCTAAATGTCTTTTCCTAAGGACCTTAGGTGGGCTTTGAAAGAAGCTTTGGATCACTTTGGTTAGTGGGTTTTTCTTGAACCTAACAAATTTGATCCAAAAGCTATGGGCCTAGAGGACAACTATGGATGATCTAATGGTTGTGAGTTGATCCTCTAGAAAATATGCACTCCTCTTGTATGTTTTCATGATGGGCCTTCAATAGGTTGCTTTTAAGTGGTGTCTTGGCCATGGGCTTTGTGGTGTGTTCCCACATTGTCTTGGACTTTTGTGATCTTCATTTTCCTTTAGCTTCACCTTGGAGTGTCTTGCTCAACATGATAGCTTTCTCTTCAAGATCCACTTGTGTTGGCTTCTTCTTGAGATTGTCTCCTCTCAACCTCTTCATATAGCCCAATTTGTATATGTACCCCAATTTGTACATATACCCCATTTTCCCTCTCACATACCCCATATATTTTTGTACATTAAATTGACATACATTAAGAGACAAAATTACACTCCCAAATTTTGCCCTAACAACATTCACATGCACTTGTAACTCCATCCAAAGTAGGAATGATCCGATCGCATAAAAAACTTACATCAACTTTAAAAGAGTTGATAAGTGCATTTCATGAATGCGGAATAGGCCCTTCGAGAATTGTAAGGGTATTAAATGTTACAGGTGGTAGTGTGGATAACATGTGTATCTCCTCTCAAGATTGTAGAAACCATTTAGGGAAAGCACGCAAGAATAATGTTGGCCAACAATGTATGAGGGTTGTTGAATATTTCTAACGTAAGCATGCTGTTGAAAATGGTTTCTTTTCTGCAATGGAGGTTGATAAGAATAATCAATTGCAAAGTATTTTTTGGGCAGATTATAGATCAAGGTGGGCCTATATGCAGTTTGGGGATGTTATTGTATTTGATGTGACATATAGGACAAACTCATTCAATATGCCATTTGCACCAATAGTTGGGGTTAATCATCATCGACAGTCTATTTTGTTTGGGTGCGCCTTACTTGCTGATGAAACAGAGGAGACTTTCACGTGGGTGTTTAAAACATTGTTAAAATGTATGTAGGATAAGATGCCACAAGGGATCATCATGGACCAAGATGTGGCAATGAGAAAGGCAATTGCAGCAGTCTTCCCTGGTTGCATACATCGATTTTGTTTATGGCACATTGGAAGGAATGCACTTATACTTCTAATTCAATTGAAAGCCAAAAATATGGAGTTCAATGATGAGTATGAGAAATTTGTATACAGTGATAACACTGACGAATGTGAAGCTCAGTGGGCAACCTTGAAAGAAAAATATGAAATTCCAAATGGATCATGGTTGCAAACCATGTACAATGATTGTCATCATTGGATTGAAGCCTACATGAAGGACTATTTTTTTGCTGGGATGACTTCAAGTCAAAGAAGTGAAAGCACTAACTCATTTTTTAATGGATTTGTGAGTGCACAAACTCCATTAAGTGAGTTCGTCCAACAATATGATAATGTTGTTGCATCTCGACGAGAAGATGGGGCTTCTGAAGATCATAAGTCAATGCATACCAACCACTAATTTTAGGCCACCGATTGGAGGAACAAGTAAGCAGATTTTACACAAGGAATTTATTTATCTTATTTCAAGAACAGTTCAAATAAGGATTAACTTACATGTATAGTACAATGCAATGTGAAGGATAAATGACTATATATAAGGTGAACAAGGATGTAGAAGGAAGATTTCACATTGTGACATTCCAAAATGAGCCTGAAATTTGTGAAAGTTGCAGCTGTAAAATGTTTGAGTCAAAAAGCATTTTGTGTAGGCACATACTTCGAGTTTTTTTCCAAAGCAATGTACAAGATCCTCCCAAAAAATATATATTGTTCCGTTGGAGAATTGTTGCTAAGTATTCAGGTTCTGCAACCATGAGCGGCAGTGTCTCATCAGTTAGCACATCCACAGTTATGCCATATATGGTATATTGCATGCGTGATATGTTATATAAGATTGGAGAATTAGGGTTAACTTCTTTAGATCAATGGAATCTTGCCATGCCTCCACTTAAGATGATATTCCATAATCTAGTAAATATGAGCGCATCATCTACCGTTCAAATGGAAAACACAGTTCCAAGTCTATCAGAAGCAAGTGCCAACCGAAAACCATACATGCCAACAATCACAGTATGAGATCCATCTAAGATTAAAACCAAGGGCCGCCCAAAAAAAATATCGAGGGTAAAATCTGGACTAGAACAAAACATCCAGTCTCAAGCAAAGAAGAGAAAGTGCGGAAGTTGTCAACAAATAGGTCATTACACGAGTACTTGTCCACAAAATAAGGTACACACTTTACTCTCTCTATTCGACATTCGACATTCAACATTCGACATTTTTTACTTCTTAACTCTAAATGTTATGTGAACTTGCAATCCAGGGAGATAATCCTTATGCAAATCATGGTGAGCAATCACAAATGGATCATGTGGAGCAAAGTGTTGAGGAAATGTTATTTCAGATGATTTATATAGTTAATATTTTGATATCATCAATGTGTCTGTGGAAGCTTATTGTATATTATACTGCTCATTTTTTCATTTCTATTTACAATTACAGGGGGAGAACCTGTCGCAATTCTAGCTAAAACCGGTACCGGGAGAAAAATGAAGAGTATGGAAGTGGTGGAAACAATTTCATAGCATTTTCTTTTGAAGAGTAATTGTAATAGGAACTTAGTAATTAGTAGGGAAAAGGAACCTGTGGTAGTTCACATGCCTTTACTTTTGCTACATTGAGAACAAGTTTGATAGGTAAATACTATGTCAAAGGCTGTTTGATAGATTTAATAATAGTAATTACGTAGATGTGGAGTGCTTTAGAATTCTTTCAATCTCTCTTTATATTTATCAATTATCATATTCCTTGTTTGTTTTAAGTACAGTGAGGTTGAACTGCTTTGTTTGTTTTTGTTTGTCTGAACATAGATTAAATATTGCTAAACATTGGTCAAATTTTCTACTTATGTTATGGATGAACATTCGTTGCAGGAAGATGACAAGATCATTAGCAAAGTATGGCCCATCTAACTGGTCTGTTATAGCGAAATCCTTGCCAGGTCGCATTGGAAAACAATGTCCAGAGAGGTACTTGAAAGCCAATGTAATGTTATCTGAACGTCTTATTTCTACTATGCATTGGCGATGGGGGGAAGGATGTGACAAGTATTTTTTGTAAGAATGTATATGTAGTTTAGGGCTTTGATGACAGTTTAGGGCTTTCAAATGTGAAGAAAGTGCTTTGTCCTGCTTTATTCAACCATTGAGGTTGATTGTAGTGTATGTTAGAGATACGAAGGAAAATACTCTTATCACTATGATCATCACAAAGATATCTTGAATCCATGACATTTTATTTATGTGCAGTCAGCGTTATCCAAAACTTCCCCGCAACATTAACACTCAAAATGTTTATTGTCATGTCTCTCATCACATTTATGTTCACTACCAAATTTCTGGTATTCGTGAATGCTGAATACGACAAGTCATCTGCATTCGATAACAGACAGAAAGTTCAACTCTTATACTGGCCCCGTTGTACTTTATTTAACTAGAATTACCTACCTGGCACATTTAAGATCGAGAGGATGATCCAAAGCAATGTGGGACAAAAAATTTTAAGAAGATGGGGTCATAATATCCCGCATTGTTTCAAATGTATGTATCTACAAGAAAACTGAGGTGCCTTTGCTATATCTCAGGATATCTCAGGCCTTTATCCCTACCAACTACTAATTGTATTACACAGGAAAAAGAAAAATAAGATGATTGTTTTGCACCATGCCAGCATTATACGAAACCAAATAGAGCAGTAACAAAGATAAAGTCCAATTCATTGTATTAATTGGTATAAACAAATTAAGAAGAACCAGTAACAATAATCCACCAATTGGCCTAAAGATATTACTTAGAAATTCACCTGAGAGAGTGCAGAATTGGCTGTGCCTGAGAAGATACGAAGCCTTGTATCACTTTTCCCGCCGGTGTCTGGTCTCAGAGACAGAAACCCAGGGAGCGTGTGCTCATGGATCACAGGAATGCATGGCATCCCATTGTCCAAAAATACAAGTAATAGGATACAACTCAAGAATTGGGGAAAAAAATAACAACTCAAGAATCAAGCTGATAGTCTGATTAAAAAATGAAGAGTTAAAAAAGAAACAAAGGTTGGTTCCAAATGACACGTAGTTATAAGTATTACATTATTCTCATCCATCACCCTCTAAATATAACTAACATCAGACATATTATCAAAAATATAAATAACATAGTCGTCCTAATGTTATCCCTAATGTACTCTTCCACCACAGACGTTCAATTTCTTTGTTGATTAGGTATGTTGGAAGGCATTTGTGGATGAACTCTTGTAGCAGTTGGATGTTTTGGCTGATTATTCAACCACCTGAAGTACCCACAGCCTGCCTACCCCTGCCAATACCAGTTAAAGTCTAAATATACAAAAGATACATATAACATAGAATTAACTAAGGCTTGTAATAACTTACATAGCGATTCTGACATTTCAAAAAAGGCCTTCCAGGGTTTTCATCAGTATGAGAAACATACAATGTCATGTGGCGACCGAGACAACGAAGGCATAATTCATCCATTCTCATGTTATTACTATTAGATGCATCCATTTCTGAAAATTTTAAAAAATGCAGATCAAGCCAAAATGCATTAAGTGCAACCATATTACCATTCAAGACCTACTAGCTAAAGTTCGTTCTTAAACATGATATTTACCAAGAACTAATAGGCAAATTTCTTCTATGGAGACCCCTATGTTCCTGATATACTCCAGTATTCAAGACTGGCTGAAGTCTCATTGACCGGTTGGTATTTTGATAAATCTTTATTTAATTTGCCAAGCATCAACTCAGACAGTACAACATGATTAAGAAATCTATTGTGTTGACTATTTCTCACTTATGTAAGAGTAAACAATAGGTGTTTTTCATCATAACGATTTAAAGTTAAACTTTTATGTCAAGGGTCTCTTAGAATGTTTGATAATTGGTGCCATAACTGTGGTTGAAGCACGAAAAAGTAAGGGAGTGTCTGCAATTGGTGCCATGTTTTCAGCCAAGGTAGTAGTGAAGTTGGCAAAGAATAACAAAATCAAAGCTCGAGTGCTGCTTCATCCATCATTTGTGACTCTGGATGACATCAAAGGTGATAGGCTACCCTCTTTACTTCGTCTATGTCATTTATTATATTCTTAACATTGAGGACAATGTTTAGTTTAAGTTTAGGGTGTAGATTGATATTTCACTTTATGTTAAAAATAGCATAAAAATTAGTTTTTTAGGTTGCTTTTGTAGTATATCCCTTCTATTCATATTTTAATTTTTAGAGATGCTAATTTACATAGAAAGTGTGAGTAAATTCACTTGCGGATGGAGACATTCAGATATGATGTTTTGATTATTGTACAATCCTCTTGGACTAATGTGCTCCTATTTTCTAAAGATCACTCACACACATCAGTTACACAGAAATACCATATAAAAATTTGTTAACTACCATTTTTAGTGGGATGTCTTTAGTCAAGTCTATTTTTCAAAATGTGGTATTCTTAGAGCTTCAATAATCATGACAGACAATCTCCTTAGCTTTTATGGCAGAAATAGTTTGAAAATATGTTGAAGGTATAATACATTGAAAAAATAAAATTAAAAAAATATATAAAATAAAGAGGTTTGTTACTATCTCCAACGAGTAACCAGACATTTTTGCCTCAGTAAGCTGAAGGGTTCGCGTCAAAAGTTGGAGGTTAGAACAAATTCTCTCATGGTTGTCAGGCTTTCAAGTATATCGGATTTGAGGGGGAGTATGTAAGGATATTTTAAAACCTAGTGCCCTCTTTTGTTTCTACATGAGCCTTATAAATTAGTAGAGCTGGTCATCACTAAAAAAAGTGGCTTATTATACTTTTATACCCTATACTGTGGACCTATGGTTGAGTATGCTTGAGCATTACTTCTATGAAGATAAAGATGTTATAGAATTATTTTTGGTTATTGAGCTCGACTGTAACTTGACTAATGGGTCACATTAGAATGTGTACAAAAATTTATATTTTATATATATTCCTTCTACACCTTTGCTTTTGAACAGTACTTATATATCCATATTGGCCAAATGTTTTCAAGATGAAGGTGTGGAATAGAACCACTAATTTGAGTGTCTTTGTGCTTCAATTGTTTATTTACACAAGTATTAACGGATAGTCTCTTTAAATGTAGTTATGTGAATACGAAGGGATATATGGGATTTTATTATTTCAAGTTATATGTTTGTAGGTAGCATGGCTGTAAACCTTCATAAGACAAAACTCGTTATGTATCTACTGGTTTTGCTCGATCCACCGACAACCATACAGTGAGTGAATCCACACTCACTTGGTTCTCAAGGACCCGTCTCTCTCAATTAAGTGTTTCAACCCCTTGGTCTACTCGACACACTAGGATAAGAAAAGAAGAGAATGAGAGTACTTACTCTAACTAGGAGAAGAGGTTAGAGTACTTACACTCGTAAGGTGGATACGAGATATCCTACTAGGGAGCTTGAACTAGTGTCAAGCTAATGGCTGCCCTTGTCCACCCTTGGGTATTTGCAAATGATGCTTCGAAGTTTGTAGAGATTTTTTTATAAGCGGATAATTCACACACATTATATATTATAATACTTTAGTTTTCTAGCCTTAATTATGAGTTATCTACAATTTGAGCTCTTAATTATTTAGGTTAATCAAAAAATTAAGAGTTTACATTAATTTAATGGTTAATTGTGCTTCATTGATTTATTTGGATGCATTAATTGACTGAATAGAAATATATTTAATATGCGTCTAAATTGAATTTAATTCTATTTATGTTGATTTTAGGAGCTCAAAATGCATATCATGGATTAATTGCACGTCAAATGGATTTATATGCAAAGAGATCAAGTTGTAAAAGATCTGACAGTTAGAAAGGCTATAGCTTAAACCTCAACTTATATTATAAAAGTTGAAATTCATAGAATAATAGTCTAAGTCGTTGATCTACATTAAAGGCAAACACATGTTATGTACTTAAAGTGCAAGAGATGCTCATCACAATCAAATGACTAAAAGCAATAAGAGGGTATTTAATTGAAACAAAACAAAAGAACGGCCCTAGTAGAGCGGTTGACTGCTCGAGCAGAAGTAGAAAAGGAGTCGTGCTCGGGAACAAAAGTGCGAAGAAGAAAGCGGCTCTAATTCGTGTGTGGGCACAATCGAAGATGGTTAAATCCGGAGAAGTATTGGCTCGATCAGGCTGGATTCGCAACAGAACCGTGTTTGGATTGAAAAGTTGCTGAAAGAGGCAGATGTGAACAAGAAACTCAGGCTTAGATTGGATTTGGATATTCAATGTGGAAGGCTTGGACTCGATTTAGACTCCTTTCACAGATAGACTCGGATTTTGGACGGGATTGAGAAAGCTTCATATTTGAGTTCATCCATGATCGAAAAGTGGTTGATTTTAGGAGGGCTCTTGTGCCATCTATAAAAGAAGAACAGAGGGCAGCCAAAGGCACAATAGCATAGAACCGGTCAAGTGCTACAGTAGAGGCCGAACAGTTATGTATAATAGAAAACAGAGAGAGGACAAGCAGAACGGAGGAAAACAAGGGCAATACTTTTCTATATATTTTCTCTTTCTTCGTCTATGTATCTTATATTTGTTCTTGTGTTCTTCATGGCAATGGGGTTCTAATCCCCTAGATCTAAGGCTGAGATGAAGTTGTAAGGAAACATGCTACGTGTACTCCATAACTCAGAAGTTTAATGCTTTGTATTCTATAGTTTGGTCACTTCTATTCCACTTATTGCATTCTTCTTTTATTTGATGTGTCATGCACCTTAAATTATAAGAACTATCAATGAGTTTGAGTTATAACATATGCACATATGTCTTTAGAATTATTCTTTGATTGTGTGTGACCTAAGGACACATATGATGCTTAGAATAGTCAATTATAAAGCTAAGACAAACATTGGTTTAATTGAACTAGAGTGTAATTATCGAATAACATAGTATGTGACATTACAATGGATCCAACGCTTTAGTTCAATCATTTATATTACATTTTCTAGAATTATTAAATTAGTCGCTTATGCTAAAAAAAGAAAAAAAACTATTTTTAGTTAAAATTTGTAACTAGTAGTTTTAGATTGGATTTTTCCCAAACATATACACTCCTCATGATTCGACTTCAGACTCACCGAGTTAATTTTATTACTTTGTTACCTACGCTTGGGTAAACAATATTTAAGCTGTATCACTTTTTAAACAATGGATTAAGTTTTTCTAAGGATAGAACCTAGAATACCAAGAAACCTAAGGCCAAATGGAAAATATTAACTCTTCCATGTCATGGACAAACTAATGGAATCATAAAAGGAAGAGCAAAATCCACTAGCACTAAAGCTTTAACTATATGGTCACTTTGTGGAACAAAAAGAACCTAGATGAAGGTTAGCGCATCCTTGAGCTAAGAGTCATGTTTGAACATTGAGAAACTTATAGCTCAAGGACATCATGGTATTCTTCAAGGAAAGAGAAGAAAATTAGGTTATCATGAACTTAGCTATAAAAGAGGGGGAACAAACTAAGCTCAAGAGACTAGTGGAGATCCAATGATAGATTCACCAACATATTCTATAACGATAAAGAAATGTCTTCTCTTGTATATGTGCTTCAAAGAAGCTTTAGCATTTAAGCTCAATAGAAATGGTGAAGAGCCATACCAAAGAAGTGAAGGGAAGGGCCTATTTATAAGCACTTGTGAAAGACCTCTTGGAAATTTCATGATGATAGGGGTGAATTAACATGAGGGATATTTTTTGCATTTCATGTTGATGGTAGTGTATCAACATGATTTTCATGATATTTGGGGTGAATCAACATGAAGGCCAATGTTGGTAACTTTGGTTGATTATGGGGAATCAACATATAAAGCCTTGTATGGAGGACTTTCTTTATAGGAGAAGTCACCTTGGGCCATCTTAGGTCACTTTAGTCTCGATATTTATCCTTATGCCATTTTGTCATTTTTCTAAGCTTAAAATAAGCCTAGATGATTTTTCTAAGCGGTCTTACGTGTATATTATCTACGAGTCTATCCATGTCTTCTATGTGGGCCTTTAGCATCTTGACCTATTAGCTATATGATGTCATTAAATTGACACATACAAAGTTTGCCTTTAACACTACGTGATCAACTAGTATTTCCTTTTTTTTTTCTATGATTCGAGGGGTTTTCAAGTCCTTAGGACCTGACTAGAAGGGGCATGTTGCAACAAACCTCTTAGAGCTCCATATCCTGCCACCAATCCTCTCTGGCACGTACAAAGCCCACCCATCATTAGGGGTGTAAACGAGCCGAACTTGGACATGGCTAAGCTCGAGCTCAAAATTTCAAATTCAAACTCGAGCTCGGCTCTCGTTTATAGGTCGTATCCTCTCAGCTCGAGTAAAAGCTTAGCCCAGGCTCGAGCTCAGATCGCTAGAAATTTTTATAGAATGAGGTTTAAATAAAAAAATATATTTATATATTTATATTTATATGAATATATATATACATATATAATAGTGAGCCGAGCTCGAGCAGGCTCGCGAGCTTATTCGAGCCGAGTTTGAATGAGCCGAGTATCATTGCGCTTGAGCTCGGCTCGTAATGGGAAGAGCCTAAACCGAACCCAAAGTCGGGCCGAGCCGAGCCAGATTAGCTCGTGAGCCGGCTCGGCCCTTTTACACCCTTACCCATCATACACACCACAATATTTATCTTGAAAGAGGTTTTTTAATACAGAAATCCATAATATTTTCTTTTTTCTTTTTTCTTTTTCCGTGGCAACAATAGGACAAGAATATTTGTTGCTAACAAACTCAAGAGTCAAAAAGAGTTTTGCCCGGTAAAATTACAAAATCTGAAAGAAAAAAAAAGACAATAAATTACTTCCTAGCAATATCCATAACATGCAGAATCCTGGGTATGTCAACCCCATTTCCCCTTTTACAGTCATACAGGCTAGCTATTACCATATCCCTCCCCGAGTAGTAATAACCACATACTTAAAGCTCTACCAGCACTAAATTGACGGGTTAATCACCCAGTATACATTATGTTCACCCGACTCAATCAGGGTCGTAGAAATGAGAAACTGCAATGATATAACTCATAGCTTGGAGGTTGCAATTTTAATCAGATCCTTCCTCAATATCTTTCCAGAAGGATTCTTAGGGATGGCGTCCACAAATGCTACTCTTCGAATTCTCTTGTATGGAGCCACCTGATTCATTAATAACTTGCTGTCAGTTTCACAAGGAGATTCTGTGATAAACATACTCCCTTCGTCCAATAAAACTTGTCTGTGTTTGAAAATGCGTTAAATTTACTGGACTCTAAGGCCATACAAAAAACAGTCTTTTCCCCACCTCTTCTGTGCTTTTTGGTCGCGAGAGGGCAGAGTCGGCCAGGTAAGATGGATCCATTTTTTTCAAATGCAGACAGGCTTAATTGGATAGAGGGAGTATATATAACCTACTGTCTCAACAAAAACTCCCTTGTACTCCAGAAAGAAATTCCATAAATTCTCCATTACAAGATAATATATGCTCCATGAAAGCTCTTGAGTTCCACATAATTGACACAATCATAAAACTTATTTCAAGACAATCTCTGTCACTTCACTTTCAACGAGTCACTTAAAATATTTCATTTGAGTGACTTCAACTGCGCTTGCATCTTAGGCGCACATAAAGGGGACCCTTTCAAGAATTAGGAAGGTGGGAAGCAACGTCTCCGTCCACAGCTGGGATTGAAAGTTGAAGATAGCTGTCCTAGTCTTTAGGTTCTAAGTTCTATTTACAAGGTAAAGTTCTATATAGACTAGACTATCAACAGAATATGACTCATCAACACAACTATGCATAGTATACAAGTTTTTAAGTTAGATTACTTCATCAACCAGGTCCAAGTAGGACCTTGCCCTTGTCATACTATGAGATATCCATGCTAATCAATTGAGAAACCTAGAGGTGTCTAGAAAACCTAGGTCAATATGAGCACATCCAGACAAGGACGTTGTACCATACCTGTTTGGCAATGAATTCCATGACACTTTCATGTGACAAGTCGCTTCCAGCTTTTCTGACCACATAAGCCATTGGAACCTGACCGGCATCCTTATCTGGGTACCTGCATTCCAAGGAGTAATCACATATTCACATAAAAAGAAAAAGGAGTAATCATAGAGCAGATTAGGAAAAACAGAATACTTCCTCCGCTCAAATTACCTGTCTGGATTAGAAAAGCAAAATGAACTCAAATCAGTTCATCGTGGTTTAATTTCTAATCCAAACTTGTAATATTGGACGGAAGGAGTAAATTATTTGATAAAGTAGATCACCAGATCTAACCAGCTTTGAATTTTCAATTGGAATTTGGCAGTGGTGCTTGGTTTTAGCAATAAAGACAAGGTACTTAAAACAATTAATTGAGTACTTAACATTAAATTATGATTAATTAGTGCTCAGTAGCTTTTGGCCTTTTCTTCCTTTATGACTAGAAAAAATCTGAGTCTTGGGACCCACCGACAGAGATACATTCACCAACCCCAGTAACAAAAAACGTGATAAAATTATAATCTTATCTGGCCCCAAGCTTTTGGAATTATCCAACACAATAGTTATCTAATTAAATCACCTTCAGATCCAATAATTATTTAATTAAAGCAGCCTCAAATAATCAAATACCAAATACTGTTGGAACTGTAAAGAACTTACGGAATGACAGCAGCATCAGCAATTTCAGGGTGTGTAAGCAACAAGGCCTCCAACTCGGCAGGAGCCACCTTCAACAAAAAAGTTGAAATTTATAAATACCAATTTGTTATAAATAATCGACTTAAAATATGGGATTAAGCCTTCTTTTGTGCCATATACAAACTATCAAGTGTTGCAAAAGAAAAGTAGAAACTATGAATTGTAGCAAAAAAGTAATAACTATAAATTAACTAACATATTCCCTTCTTTGCACTAATTGTCTTATTTGGTTTTTCAAAGGTTTTCCAAATAACAAATTTTAGTTTATTTTAAAAAAAGAAATAGGACTATTCTAAATTCCAAATGAATACCAATTTGGCAAAAATGATTAGTTTGGGAAAAATACAAATATTATCAATCTTTTGTGGTATTAAATAAAAATTATCAACTATAAACATATTTTTGGCAGGATTCAATTGAAGATAAAAATAAAATCACCTGATACCCCTTATATTTAATGAGTTCTTTCAACCTATCCACCACAAATATGTACCCATCTTCATCAATGTAGCACAAATCTCCGGTCCTCAGCCACCCGCCGGCGTCAAGTGTCGCCGCCGTTGCCTCCGGATTACTAAAATACCCTGCATCAATGCAACTTTGTTATTTTTTATTTTTCATTTGACACAACTTTGGTAGGTGTTACATACCAATCACAATTATTCATCGAACCATGATTGGTCCCACCAAGCTACTTTGGCAGCATACCATACCTTTCATAATTGTGGGCCCGCGGAGCCAGAGCTCCCCGGTCCGGTTCACAGGCAGGGCCTCGCCGGACTCCGGGTCGACAATCCTAGCCTCCATGTTTGGCGACAGCATTCCGGCCGTTCCGTACCGGAGGCTCTCATTCATTGAGTCGGTCGATGCCCCGATCGCCGTCGACTCCGTCAACCCGTACCCTTGGAGGATTGTTATGCCCGGGAACTCGGCGAGGAACCCCTCGATCACCTCCCGGCTCAATGGTGCCCCGCCTGAGAGGACCTTATTGAGAGACGACAGGTCGTACTTGGCCCGAATGGCGGCCGCGTGGTTGGTCATGGCCACCAGGATGGGCGGAACGAGAGGCAGGTTCGTGACGCGGTACTGGGCGATGGCGTCGAGCATGTGGCCCAGCTCAAACTGCTTGAGGACGACGACGGTCGAGCCGGAAGCCAGCAGGCCGGACCCGAAAGCGGCGAGGCCGTAGATGTGGAACATGGGGACCGTGCAGAGGAAGGTAAGAGCCCCGTCGTCGACCTCGAACCTGTTTAGTATGGTCTGAACCATGGCGATGAGGTTCCGGTGGGACGAGGCGACGCCCTTGCTGACTCCCGTCGTCCCCGACGAGTACAGCAGCGTTGCCGTGTCGTCCTGCCGGACTTTCTCCCATGTCAGACCGGCACCCTGACCTGGGTCTGATTGCATCATCTCCTTTAACGTGGAGATGATCTCTACCCCCGCCGGCAGGCCAGACTCGCCGGCCTCCTCTGCATCGTCAAAGAGTACGACGCGGAGGCCGGTGCCGGCGAGCTTGGGCAGGAGGCTCCGGATGGAGAAGGCAATGACGGGACGGGAGTCGGAGGCCTGCTTGCGAATCTCCGCAGGAGTGTTGAGCGGGTTGGTGGTGGTGACGACGGCCCCAAGGGAGAGCGCGGCGAGGAGCGCGACGGGGAAGAAGATCGAGTTGGGCGACAGGAGGAGCACGACCTGGCCCTTGCGCACGCCGTGGCGGTTCGCAAGGCACACGGCTACGGCGTCCACGGCACGCCAGAGCTGAGGGAAGGTGAGGCGGCGGCCGGTGGCGGCGTCGATGAGGGCGACGTGGCCGGAATGGGGGCGAGAGCGGATGAACGAGGCGATGTCGAGGAACTCGTCGGAGGGGAGGGGGAGGATGGCGCGCTTGCTGTGGAAGGTGGCGGTGGCGGAGCAGAAACCGCTGCGGGGGTCGACGGCGGCGGAGCTGACGCGAGCCATGGGTGGTGGAGAGGACGGGGTATGTTGGGTTGGCATTGATGGGAGTCCTGGCTACATATAGACACGACCAAGGAGGACGGTCAAGAATAGTACTCTCTTTGTGTAATATTAGCTGCCTGCATTGGAAATCTAAAATGAACTGATTGTGGTTCATTTTATTTTTTCAATGCAGATAGGTAATTTTGATGGTTTTCTCGTCAAACTGAAAGTATGGGAGACACGTTGAAAATGCGACTACAAAGGTGACTAGAAGCCGACCTTGGTAGAAGTTTTGGGATATTGGGGAGCCTTTTTGCAGTGTATGTTGTTGGTTCTAGTGGTCGGCGGGCTGGTAATAGGTCACGTGGTAGTACATCATGGGCTTGAGGAGGTCATAAACACGGGTACAATAAAATGCACTTTACTTTACAAGGCTGGTCCAATTTTCATAGAGTGGTACTATTTCTCCCGCATTTTTATCACGGCCAACCTCACGTGCTAGTCGTGAGGTGACCGTAAAAATAAAGCGGAGCATATGAATGGAGGATTCTCCTCTTCAAGAGATTTGTCCAATTTTTTCTGATTTCGTCTTCCCATGAAGATGCCAGATAAATTTAAAATTTTGTATCCAAAGGGTAGTTTAGTACATACGATTTTATAATGAGATTATATTTAAATATGGGGTATACAAATATTTTTAACGATTCATTCTTTATATGTTGCAGGATTACGATGAGACAAGGAGACTAGGTTTTAAGCCAAGAAAAGAATAAGAGAATCCCGACTTCAGATTCTTCAAACATTCTCCTTAATTAATTTATAGGAATTTAAATTCCAATTCTTCACACTTCTGTATGAAAATTTATGCAATACGAGGCCTAAGATAAAGCTCTATACGAGGCTTTTTATGTCGAAAAAGTAAATATAAGCTTGATTCAAGCGCAACGGTGTGGCCATGACAATTTGAGTTTTCAAATTGAGTTCTATGGCTGGCCTTCTCTAGCTCTAACGATGGTCTGGCCGGAAGGGGTGGTTGTGCTTCTTTGTGCATCTGGTAAACTTGGAAATTATACTGTTCTACGTGATCAAAGATTCAAACCTTTAAATTGGACTATTAATTTGTAACATGTTTTGTTCTGACTAGTAATAAAATGAAATGCAGTGAGAACGTCGGTTATTTTCCTCTTAAATAATTTAAACAATATTGTTCATCGGTTCTATAGGAAGTTTGTAAGATTTTTCTTAGTGCATTGTACCTATTATGACAGTATTATCAAGTGCTTTATAGATTTTTTTTACAAGGGTCATTCGATAGTGTTACAAGTATTTGCAAGTTCTTCTGTATACTAATGTTAGACATACTTCAGTCACTTAGAAAGTAATATTCTTGACCAGCACAGAAGTGACAAGAAGAGGAGTGGCCTCCATGAGGTATCACAGCCATCAGGATCGTAGAAACAAGTTGATGCTAGGAGATTGGCCTTTTCATCCTCAACTTACAAAAATTTGGTGGTACAACATAATTGAGGTTAGTGATGAACCTACTTCTGATCGATAACAAAGGAGGAAAGGAGTTCGAAGGGAAATTATGTGCACTGAAAGAGGATGGGCAAGTTGAAGGGAAATTATGTGCACTGAAAGAGGATGGGCAAGTTGATATCAGGAGGTAGGGTTAACTCCTCAATACGCTCTAGCACATTTTGAAAAACCACGAACTTCTATAAAATCTCGTTTATATGAGCCTGTGCTCGTGCGAGCATTGTGCACCAACAGATTTAGATCCAACAACAAGTATTAATTTAACGGACAAGTGGGTTTGAATCATTGTTCCCTCTGTTAGAGAAGTTTGTGTTTTTGAAAAGTAGGGGTGCTAAATTTTAAAAGTTTTTGTTTTTTCATTGTTATAATTTGAAGGGATTATAATTTGAAGGGATGATATCTGAGTTTCTGTTTATTCTTTCTTTATTGCTTTAATAGAGTGTTTTTGTGCCTAAATTTTAGCTGCATATTAGTGTCTTCACATGATTTTGGTTGTTTTTCATATAGGTTGCAATAGCTATGCCGTGTATCATTGTTTTCTGGCATGCCTATTTTTTTCCTGTACATTTTTCTTCCGAATTTTCCAGTTAAAAGCCAAATGATCCCTGGCTGAATTGAAGCCGAATATCGAACTTGTCACAATGCCAATGACAAAGTGATGCCACACAAGCCAACGATGTATGGGTTTGGCATTTGATTTATTTCCACCAGTACCTACTTTCTAATACAGAAATCAATAATCACCATTAGTTGCATAGTAGCTGAGTGGTTTTAAGGAAAATGTGGTAGAAAAATGAATCACTACAAATACGTAAGCATAAAATTACCACTCCAAAGAGTGTAGAAACAAAATTATACATCCGCATATTTGAAATCTGAATGCACAAAATGACTTCCAGGAAAAAGAAAAATTTACATCGTTTGCTATAGATTCCCATTTTATTTTACTTGTCACATGGAAATCTTGTTTAGGTGTTGACTTCATTACTTGTATACCTTTCTCTTATTACTAGAAGTTCTGCCACAACGTCTTTCACCTTCTTCCTTTCTTTTGGGAAAGGCGTGGAACAAGACACGCCAATTCAAACATAAATAAAATGTACTTATGACGTTCAGCCTTGCACTTAGGATTTTCATTGGTTCCTTCAACCTCTCCATAGATCTGATAAGGATCAATGATTTTGATTGACTGATCTATCAAAGAATCCTTTGAAAATTGGTGAAGATCCAACTGATCTTTAAACGTTTCATCGGTTGGCCTCTTCCCAGCGAACATCTCTAATAAGAGAATGCCAAAGCTGTAAACATCTCCATCTGAACTTTAAACGTTTCATCGGTTGGCCTCTTCCCAGTGAACATCTCTAGTAAGAGAATGCCAAAGCTGTAAACATCTCCATCTGTAGTTGTTTTCCCTCCCATTCCATACTCTGTTATTTATGTACAGTTCTAGAAAATTAGTGCAATCTACTTGTTCATGGAACATGGATCTAGTAAAACGTACTAATCCAGTAATGCAGATTTGAGATGATATGATTGGTCTTACTAGAGAAGTTAAAGACATAAGACCAGTATATTCTAGACTAGCGCTTTGGCATGGACATACAAGAACATTTTGGGGGAACTTGAGGGCACATCCTATTATATACACAGCTGTAGAAACTTGTAGCTTGAACATGGCAATTTAAAACATTCTAAAATAATGAAATTTGTTGGCAAAGATGGTAACAAATCCTATGACCATTTTATGAGGTGGAGTCCTAACAAATAAATTATTTATATTTCATCAAAAAACGAAAGAATTATGCAAGTATTTTTTTCAATCAATAAATTGTGTAATAAAATCATCACATCTACTCATATATAGAAACTGAAAAGCCAGAAACAGATAAGCTTAAAAACAATTTTTACCTTGGGCAACATACCCACAGAACCCTTTATTCCCATTGTGCTGCTTCCCTTCTTAGCATTTTCACATAGGAACCTTGACAAACCAAAGTCAGCCACATGAGCAACCATATCAGCATCAAGAAGCACACTGCTAGGCTTGAGGTCCCGATAAAAAAGTGACCCATGGGAATGACTGTGAAGATAATCTAATGCACACGCCACATCAGTACCAATATTCAGTCTTCGGAGAAGGCTCACTTTTCTCAAATTAGATTGGTCATCATCTTCTTCTGGATGCAACCATTGGTCCAAATTCCCATTAGACATAAATTCGAACACCAATGCCTTAACTCTTCACCTCAGCAGTTGATGCGTGAACAACCAATTAGAATTTTGACGAGAGTCCTCTTCTCCTCGCCATTGCCATTGGGATGTGATGTGACAGAATAATAAGAATCAAACACATTGGAACAATCATCCAGATTGCCATTGGGAAGTGACGGGATCGGTTGTGCCCCTTGGAATCTTTGTTTGGGCATGCCGGTAACTCCAATTGTGAAATGCCCCCACAAAGTTTTCTGTTGCTTTTGACTGAAATTGCTGTTGAATTGCGGAATAGTCCTCCTATGGGCACTCCAAGCTCGAGATCATTGTAGGAAATATTTAGATACTGTAGAAATTGAAGTTTTTCTAGGTCGTCTGGAATGTGGCCAGACAGGTTATTGCGTGAAAGGCTTAATTCCCGAATACCTTTTATACGATCCAACGATTGGGGTATGGGCCCCTGAAACATGTTTCCATCCATATAAATGTATTCCTGCTTAGAACAACCTCCTATTGTTGCTGGTATATTGCCATGTAATTTGTTTCTAGAAATATCAAGATTCAAGGGTGCCAAGGTTTTCCAAATTGCCAATTTCTGAAGGTAAAGATCCAGATAACATATTTGAAGACAAGTCAAGCTTTTGGGATAGCGCCGGAATGTGAAAATGTTCCTGAGGTAATGTATCACTGAGACCGTTTCTGGAAAGAACAATTTCCTGTAGACTTTGACAATATTGAAGTGTAGGAGGAATATTTCCTTGTAATTTGTTTCCATCTAAATAAAGTTCGAAAATCTGGTAAGGTTTCCTATGGAAGCTGGAATATCTCCAAAGAATGTGTTATTGGATAGAAATAATCCCTCCACATTCTGAAGCTTCCGTAGGCTTGAAGGAATATTTCCAGTGAGAAAGTTCGTACCTAAACTCAGTGAGTTAAAACTCACAAGATTCGAGATTCCATCAGGAATGCTTCCAGATACCATGTTAACTGGGAAGGCTATAGATTCAAGGGTCACTGACATATTAGATATGGAGCTGGGAAGTGGACAACGAAGACGATTGAATCCGAATCCTAAACGTCTCAGATAGGTGCAGTTAACTAAAGAAGAAAGAAAAGCAAGGTCATTATCAGCTTTCCCGTTGCTTCCGAGTTGATTATATGAGAGCTGAAGGTTAAGAAAACATTGTATGCTCCCCAGATTTCTGGGTACTTGCTCAGTAAAAGAGTTACCATTAAAATCTACGAAGATCAAATGCTAAGCATTCGCTAAAGACAGTGGAATTAGTCCTGCGAATTGGTTACCTGCTAGTAAGTAGAAGGGACTGCAAGTTTGGGGCAGTGGTGCTTATATCAGAGTGTAGATTTCCTTGGAATTCATTCTCAGCCACATTAACAGCAGTAGAGGAGGAAAGATTGAAAATGGAAGCAGGAATTCTACCGGACAAGTAATTAACACCTAGTTGAAGAAATTCTAACCGTGGGATCTTACCAAGGCAGTCCGGAATAGTTCCATGTAGACTATTATAAAAAGCAGAAAGAACATGAAGATGGACCGATAAATTGCAAAAGTTGAGAATCTATGAAGAAAGCTCTGTACACATGCAGGTATTTATAGGCCCGAACTTAACTTTTCTATCTCTAGCTCCATCAATAAGTTCATTAGGTCGATCTTATACGGCATAGCCGTAAGGACCGGACTGCTTGACCTATTGGCACTGCTTTGAGAGGAGTTCATAAAAATAAGCAATCGTTTACTTCATGAATATATAAAATGGTGTCATTTTCACCAAACGTATAAGATGGTTCTTTCTCTCTTTTTTTTTTATAAAAATTTAAGATTTATTAGGACACGTCTAGCTTGAGGCTCCATGATGAAAATCCTTTAGACCATGACCAGCATACGTTCGTACTTGTCGTAGCATCTACATGCACATAGTGTGGTACTACCATGGCCTCCTGCTAGTCATGTGCCATGTAGGCCTCAGTACTCTGCTTGGACACTTATAATATACTCTGCTCGTCATGGCCCTCTGGTCAGGTGTTTATTTTTTCATATAAAATATGCACCACGAGAAGTTGGCTGTAATTTTAGTAATTTGATCTCTTCAATTGCAAATAACGAGTAACAAATTCAATCCTTATTGGCCAAGTAGTTAATAATTAAAGATACTTCCTCTGTCCTGTTTTAATAGTTGCATCCTAAAAAATGTTGATTTTTATTGGGTTTGGAAACCCCAAGGGGGGAGTTCAAAATTGACCATATGGAGCAATCTAAAACAAGACTCTCCTCTTATACAGATGGAGCACCCAAACACAGGATGGAGGGAGTATTTATTCACAAATTGTTATGGAAAACAGGTTGAGATAGATTTGATTTCCAAGGAAAACTTTTCCATGCCGAAACTAACAATCACCTATGTTCTTCAATTCAACATCAATATCTTAGGGGTGCTAATGTTTAGGCCTTAGAAATGTTTTCTACACGACAACTAGCGTGTTTATTAGGATGGCATAAGAATTGACATCATGGAAAGTTGCATCGGCGATATATCGATATTGGGCCTCAACCGATAAAACGATATTGTATAATCTCATTTTTTGTTTTGTTTTTCAAAATATGGCCGATACATAACCGATATATCGGTTTCGGGCCGATATATCGGTATTTTAAAAAATTAATTTTTTTAAAAAAGGAAAAAAATAACTTTTCCATTTGTTTCCCATCCTATGCGAAATGGCAAGATACGGGTTTAAAATGCTTACACATATTTTGAATTATATATGCATTTTTATGCATATTTTGAAATCTACGCTTTGTCTAAATTAGTATCACTCATTTTAGAAGTTATATTGTGAAAATACATAGTAAAAACTAGTTTTTGACCACCGACATTTTTTTACACAATATCTCCGATATTTTGTCTCTTTGGTCGACCGATATTTTACCGATATGGCATTCCTTGATTGATATATACAGCAGTGGGTCCTAGCACATTCTGGCATATACTTCCGTTTACATCAATAGCTAGAACATATAAAAAGAGAACGGTTTGCATGAGATCTTTCTCATATAAGGAGCGTTAGGCCAATTTTTTGGATCATTAGATTCTAATCCAAGGTTGGCTATCAAATTAGTGGATATGTGAATGTGTCAAATCAGAGAGTAAGTGAGATCTTTGTAATTGTTCGTAGCCGTCAGATCAAGATCTAACGGTTACAAATTGAATTAGCCTCATATAAGCTATATGAGAGCGATCTCTTTTAAACTTTTCCCATATAAAAAATACTTCTTCATAAATCATAAAGGCTTTTCCAGGATTTTTCCCAGATTAGTATTATTTTTCAAACCTATGAGAGGGAGAGAGAGAGTCTCGTTTACTTTGCTAGGTGACTTTGTAATGCAGGGTCAATTGAGAAGGGTATTGATTTCTAGATGATTAAGCATCCGTGATGGTTTTATTTATTTCTGATATCTGCATTTCAAAAGTTGAATGGACTTTCCGGAAGCTAAAAGCGGCAAAAGCACATGATAACGAAGTTATGCCACGCAAAGAACGGCTTTGGCATTAGATTACTGCTCCTACTTTTGTATTAATATTTGAATGTCTAGCCAAGAAATGGCTCGAAGTGAATAATCTTTTAGTAGATATTGCATTACATTTTGGAAAAGTTGATGCTAATAATTCGGTTCATGTTTTTTTTTTGGGACGAAGTGCTTTTCCTCTGGCGCCTGGGGGAGTGATCTAATTGCCAACTCCTCTCCCTCTGCAGCTCTGCTCCTCTCTGTCTAATCCTCCGACCTCCTCTCTCGGCTCCGGCAGTCTGTCAGTCTCCTACTAGACCTCTTCTCCCTCTATCCCCCTCGCTCCCGCACAGACAGCCCGTTCCCAGCCCCATAAGCAAGTGGTTCTTCTTTTTTTACTTCTTTCTTGAATTCTTAAAGCATATTAATATGATTCACTTTGTGTTAGTCTGAGCAGTAGTTGATAGAGAAATTTGTGTTTTTTAAAGTAGTTTGCTTCAATTTTTAATAAGTTCATGTTTTTCGTCGTTGTATAGATTAGGAGGGATGAGATCTGAGAATGAATTTCTATTTGTGCACAGTAATTGTTGGAATGATCTATATAGTGATGGTTTCTTTAATGCTGTAATGTACTGTTTTTGTGTCTCAATTCCATCAGCATATTAGTGCCTTCACATAAGTTTGCTTAATTTTCACATAGGTTGCAATAGATGTCACTCATCATTGTTTTCTAGTATAATGATAAAATGCGCCGAATCTAAGCCGAATCCCAAACTCCTCATTATGCCAATAACAAGTGATGCTACGCAGAAGTATGCATTGGGCATTTTTTTATTGATTCTAGGATTTGACATACGATTCGTTGCCACCAATACCTCCTTCCTAATATAGTACTGTAATTAATAATCTTCACTAGTTGCATAGTACTCTCTCCGTAGAGAATTAGTATTAACATTTGGCCAAAACGAACTTTTTATTTTGGAAACCAAATGTTAATACTAATTCCTGACGAATGGAGTGGATTGTATAAGGAGAATGTGGAAGAAAAATGAATACAAGATATGGAATCCCACAAGTATATAACCACAAAACTAGCACTCCATAGAGTATAGAACGAAAATTATACATCCACATTTTTCGAAGTCTGGATGCATAAACTGATTTCACGGAAAAAAAAAAGTTTCCATGGTTATCTATAATAAACCCAATTTATTTTGCTCCTCAGATGGAAAATCTTGCTTAGCTGTTCGCTTCAATGGCTGTATACCTTTTTCTTATGATTAGAAGTTCTGCCACAACGTCTTTCATCTTCTTCCTTTCCGTTGGGGAAGGTGCAGAACAAGACACACCAATTTCGAACATAGATAAAATGCACCTGTCACGTTTTGCCTTGCACTTAGGATTTTCATTGGTTCCTTCAATTTCTCCAAAGATAAGGTAAGGATCAACAATTTCGATTGACTGCTCTATCAAAAAATCCTTTGAAAATAGGTGAAGATCTAACTGATGATTAAACATTTCAGCTGTTGGCCTCTTCCCAGTGAACATCTCTAGCAAGAGAATGCCAAAGCTGTAAACGTCTCCACCTGTAGTTGCTTTCCCTCCCATTCCGAAGATAATCTAATGCATACGCCACATCAATAGCAATATTCAGTCTTTGGAGAAGACTCAATATCCTCAAATTTGATTGGCCATTATCTTCTTCTGGATGAAGCCATTGGTCCAAATTCCCATGAGACATTAATTTGAAGATCATGGCCTTGAATTCTTCACCTCTGAAATCCATGCTTGAACAAACAGTGATGATTTTGACAAGATTTCGATGCCGAATGTTACTCAATGCTTCACACTCAGCATCAAAACTCTTTGATGCTCCCTTCTGTTGAAGGTTGAGTACCTTTACTGCCACAGGTTGTTCTTCAATTCCCAAGAGACCCTTGTAAACATTTCCGTAACCCGAACCAATCAAATTGGTGGTGGAGAAGCCATTTGTTGCTCTGAAAAGCTCCAAGTACGAAACCATTGGTAAGACGTTCGTCAAATTAGGGAAAGTAGAAGGTGGGTTTGCTCTAGGCTTTCTTTGCAAGTGTATATAAGTGGCATATAAGCAAGAGAGAACAATAAGAACAGAGAAGACTGGAACAAACACCAAGATAGCTATTGGGAGGTGATGTGATCGTCTGTGACCCTTGGTACCTTTGTTTAGACATGCCAATAACTTCAATTGTCCAATGCCTCCACAAAGTCTTCTGTTGCCTGACTGAAATTGCACTTGCATTGTTAAATTGTGGCACTTCACCCTCCAGATCATTGAAAGACAGGTTTAAATAACGTAGGAATTGAAGCTTTTCTAGGTAGTCTGGAATCTGGCCAGACAGGTTATTGCGTAAAAGGCTTAACACAAGAATACCTTTAATTTCACCCAGTGATTGGGGTATAGGCCCTTGAAACATGTTGCCATCCATATAAAGGTATTCCAACTCGGAACAACTTCCTATTGTTTCAGGTATTTTACCATAAAATTTGTTTCCAGAGATGTCCAGTTCTCCAAGGTTGTTCAAGTTTCCAATTTCTAAAGGCAAATGTCCAGACAACATATTTGAAGACAGGCGAAGGTATATGCTAAGTGATGGAATGCTAAAAAGCTCCCGGGGTAATGATCCACTCAGTCGATTCCTTGAAGGATCAATTTCCTGAAGACTTTGGCAATCTGAGAGACTACTAGGAATAATTCCTTCCAATTTGTTTCCTCCTAAATCAATACCTGAAAGCTTGGTAATATTTCCTATGGAAATTGGAATGACTCCACAAATTCTGTTTTCATAGAGTGACAGTCCCTTCAAATTTTGAAGCTTTCCTAGGCTAGAAGGAAGAGCACCAATGAGAATGTTTACACTCCCAAACAATGCGATTAAATTCACAAAATTTCCAATACAAGTGGGAATACTTCCAAACACCTCGTTGTGATTGAAGCCCAAATATTCAAGATCCACTGATATATTAGAGATGTAGCTAGGCAGAGCCCCACCAAGATGATTATATCCGAAATCTAATGATCTTAGATGGCTGCAATTAACTAAAGAATAAATAAAAGCAAAATCATCAGCTTTTCCACTGCTTCCTAATTGATTTTGTCCAAGGTTAAGAATGCGAAGGTCTTGTAATCTCCCCAGGTTTCTGGGCACGTCTCCGGTAAAAGAGTTGTCCAAAATATCTAGAACGCTCAATTTGGTAAGGACAATGGAATTGGTCCAGTAAATGTAAGTAATATATGGGTTTGTGTCCCATATTACTTGTCTTGTTTTAGAGGAGTCGATCTCCCATGTGGTGTGTGGACGTGAGGATAGATTAGGCTCCCGTGGGCCCGGGTGGGTCCACACCCAATTGGAAGAGACACCTTTTTGTTATGGACCGTTTTGATTGAGTCTTAAATAAAGAGAGAGAGAGAGAGAGAGAGAGAGAGAGAGAGAGAGAGGGAGTAAGTTAGGAAGTTAGAATCCTAATTAAATAGGAGGACGTGAGAGAGAGATTTTGGGGGGTAATTGACTCCCCAAATTGTGTAAATGAAATTGGTTAAAAGAAGGAAAGGAGGGGATGCCCTCCTCACTCCCACGTTTTTTGGCAATTTCGGTTTGGGCTCTCCTCTCTCATCCCATCGTCTCTCTCTCCTCTATTGAGCTTTTCTTCTTTTCCTTTTGGCTTTTTGGTGATTGATTAGAGAATTCAATCAAAGCAAAGGATTGGGAGAGATTAAAAGTGATATTGTTATCTCGTGGAGAATAGCAAATCATTGAATCCACGCATGAACGGTTCAAGAGGTGATCTCTGACATATTCCTAATTTTCTACGAGAAAAGTTTTAACTTTGGCACAAAGGCCACAGGTTAGTAATACACGTTCCTTTGTTTAATTTATTTGTGCATGAAATAAATTCTCGTTCGCATGTATTGCTCATATTCTTGTACTCTGTTATTATGATTATTTGTGAGTGTAAGGAATTCAGAATCAAATCAGAATTTGGAGAATTCAACACCATCACGGATAATTGAAAATCGCTTCCGCTACGGGTTGTGAACCTGATTGTTTAAATATAAAACCCTTGCAAGTGCACAAGGCAATTGTACTATGGCGAGTATAGAAAAGGGTTGTCGAACCTCCGGGATGGTTAAATATTTTACCAAACTCAAGAGAAGAAAAGATGTAGTTTAATTAATTCTAAAGAAAGCAATGAACTTTAGCTAATCTAACTGAGATTTAATCAATATGGAGAAGTATCAAGGCAATGAATCCACCACTAGATATGCAATTACTACTCTTGATTATTATTATACGCAGATTGACATGATATGGTGACTTGTGTTCATGGTCAGACACACAAATCATAATGAATTCACTTACGTTCTTTGTCGGACACAAAAGTTCATCCACTATGGTGTAATCAATTCTATCCTTGGTTGGGCATAAAATCAATCACAACTCTGTTATAATGTAATTAATCCTATCCTTGGTTGGGCATAAAATCAATCACAATATCTAATTCTATTCATAATCAATCAAGTAATGGTCAAGCACTCAAAAGAATACTCATAAAATCGCATTAAGCATGAATCATAATCAACTATATAAAATGAAACTATCAAGAGTAGCAATACACATCTAGGGCTTCATCTAGCCTTGAATAAAAATTTAGTTACACATAAAAAGAAAGAAAAGAGAAGCCTCTTTATGTAGATCCATCGTCATGAATCCTTCTTCTTCTTTGCTTCAAAAGACTCCTTCTCTTGCTCCTCTCTAGCCTCCAAAGTATGTTCTCTAGTAGCCAAAACGTTCTCCCTTAAGGCCTATTTATATGTTTAAAGAGAAACCACGAAGTCCCCTTCCAAATCCGAGTCGAAATAGGTCTAATTTTAATTTTTCGCATATGGCGATCGATTCTACGTATTGCTGATCGATCGCTTCCAGATCGATCACAATTTCTTCATTATTTTCCTCCGATCGATCGTCCTGCTGATCGATACCGTATGACTCTGATCGATCGCTATTACTGTCTTGCATATATCAAAAACTCCAGTAGATACGATCGATCATTTTGAGGGCCGATCGATCGTTGCCTTCAGGAACACTATTTTGCGGCTTAGGTGATCGATCACGTTGAATGGCCGATTGATCGTAGTTACTTTTCATGAACTTCCAATTGCTATAACTTTTCGCTCCGAACTCCGAATTGCGCGTGGTTGGTGGCGTTGGAAAGCTGACTTCTTGAGCTTTAACATGAAACTTGAATCAGTCCAATCAGAGATTTTCACACGAAGTTATGATGATTTAACTATTAAAGTCTATTTTTACCTCATTTCTGTGTATTACTTTTATTTCTTAGAAAAACTAAAAACTATATTAAAGTAATAATAATTCTAATCAAACACTAGCATAAATATAAGTTTAGGAGATAATAATATGCATAATTCATGTGTAGATCAAAACCCTTCAGTGGTATCAGAGCCGCAATTCCGTTGTGGTGTTAGAATTCCCAAAAATCTGATTAATTTTTGTGTGGAATTCAGAGCAATCGAATTGAAAAATCGCAATTTCAATATGGCGATCGATCGGCATTCCAAACGCGATCGATCGCTAAAGGTTTTAAA
This sequence comes from Houttuynia cordata, assembly GCA_039654745.1. NCBI lineage: Eukaryota > Viridiplantae > Streptophyta > Magnoliopsida > Piperales > Saururaceae > Houttuynia > Houttuynia cordata. The sequence goes on along the minus strand of CM077504.1, from coordinate 49,536,437 downwards.
ATGAAGAAGATGACCGATAACGATCGATCGGCTCCATTCGCGATCGATCATAGTTACTGAAAGTGTTGTTTAAAAGAGAGAAACGATTGATCAGCACTGTTAGCGATCGATCGTATCTACTGTTAAAAATCAAAATTGTGTGAGAAACGATCGATCGGCTGATACGATCGTATCTACTAGAAAAATCTACTCTTGTGCAGTGATCGATGCAATTGATTGGCTTGAGGAGCGATCGATCGGGTGTATGATTGAACAATTGTAATACAAGTTGAGCGATTGATCGGCGAAGTACACGATCGTTCATATCTACTGTAATTGTGCAAGGTCTGCAGCGATTGATCAGCAGTTTTGACGCAAGAAAGGTGGGTCCTATGCTGGCACATCGAAGAAGAACTTCAAGAGGAAAGGAAAGAAGCCTTAGTTCCAGGGTAGAGACAAGGCCAAGAACAAGAAGAAAGGAGCTTGCTTTACTTGTGGCCAGATGGGCCACTATAGTAGAAACTATCCTAATGGCTCCCAGGGCAACGAGAAAAAGAAACAGCAGGGTGGAGGAAAGGACATAGTGTGTCTGATTTCGGAGGCACTGTTTGTGAACACTAATACGAGAGGTTGGTAGCTTGACTCGGCTGCAACTCATCATGTGGCCATGACTAAGGAGTCATTTGCTGAAATAAAAGAGATTAGTCCTAGAGAGCACAAGATATACATGGGCAATAACACTTATTTTGATGTGTTAGGGATAGGCTTTGTTCATGTTCCTCTCTTAGGAGGAAACACTTTGGTCCTAATAGATGTCTTGTTTGCACCAACGATTCATAGGAATCTAATTTCAATCCCTCTGCTGACTCAAAAGGGGTTTGAAGTTAGGATCAAGGGTGGCAAGGGAACTGTAGGACAGAAGAATAATATTTTATTTGCTACTTTATTAGTTGATGGTTTATTCAAACTGGATGTTTCCAATAATTTTGCTGATTTTAATGAAATGATTGATTCTGAGTATATTGCATGTGTGGTTGATGATGTTTTATTGTGGCATTTACGCCTTTGTCATGTTAATGCGAGAAAATTATACCGAAGGTCGGGTAGTGGGTTACTGCTTAGAATAGGTGATGATTTGCGCGTGTGTGAAGATTGTTTATCTGGAAAAATGACTAGGCTACCTTTTCCCAAAGGTCAACGAGCAATAGACCTTTTAGAGGTCATTCACTCAGATATTTGTGGGTTTAAAAATGTCAAGACTCAAAGGGGTATGACATATTTTATTACATTCATAGATGACTATTCTAGGTATGGTTATGTGTACTTATTATCCTTGAAGTCCGATGCCTTAGAGAAATTCAAGGAATTTAAGGCTGAGGTTGAGAACCAATTATGATGGAAAATTAAAGTTCTGAGAACAGACAGAGTTGGTGAGTACACATCTGATTTGTTCAAGGACTTTTGTACTAACCAAGAAATAGTGCATTGGTATACTTTGCTGTATACCCTATAGCATAATGGAGTCGCTAAAAGACGTAATAGGACATTGTTGGACATGGTAAGGTCCATGTTGAATCACTATGAACTAGGAACTCAGTTTTGGGGTGAAACACTAGACACCACTGTCTATGTACTAAATCGAGTATCCTCAAAGTCGATCAAATTGACCCCATATGAGTTATGGATGGGAAGACGTCCAAACTTTTTGAATTTGAGAGTGTGGGGGTCAAAGGCCCATGTAAGGGTGCCTGATCAACTTAGATGTAAGTTGGATCTTAAAACCATAAAATGTAATTTTATAGGTTATTATGATCATTCGAAAGGGTATCATTTTGTAGTACACCATAATGATGGGACAGTGGGGATAATAGAATATAAAGATGCATATTTTCTTGAGGAAGATGTAAACCATAAAACTCCTAGTCAGAGAGTGGAACTCTTTGAAATAGAAAAAAAAGTTACTGTCACTAGTAATGAACATGTGATAGGTAATACATCCAATGAGGATGTTGAGTCATGAGCATCAAGAGAGCGTAGACCTTCAGTGTTGTTGAAGGATTACTATGTGATGCTTGGTGAAAATGAAATTACGGTAGATGAACCTGTACTTAGTGATCCGGTCACGTTTGAGCAGGCTATGAGTAGTCCAGATTCCAAGGAATGGAAGCAGGCTGTTCAAGAGGAAATGGACTCGATCTTGAAGAATAAAGTCTAGGAGAATGTTGACTTACCAGATGAGAGAAAACCCATTGGGTATAAGTGGATCTTCAAGAAGAAATTCAAAGCTGATGGATCAATAGATAAGTACAAAGCTAAACTTGTGGCGAAAGGGTTCACACAAGTAGAGGGCATAGACGTTAAGGAGACATATTCTCCTAAGACTAGGTTCATCTTGATCCGATGTTTGTTGGCAATTGTGTCATACTTAGATTTAGAGTTGTACCAAATAGATGTAAAGGATGCCTTCCTAAATGGTGATTTAGAGGAGGAGATTTACGTTGAACAACCCGAGGGGTTTGTTATTTTTAGAGAGGAAACTAAAGTGTGCAAACTTATTAAATTATTGTATGGACTGAAACAATCGCCAAGACAATAGTATTTCACTTTTCACAAGGTGATAAGTGAATATGGCTTTGTGGTAAATGACTATGACCATTGTGTATACTCTTTTAGAGATGGGAATAGATTTATGATATTGTCACTATATGTAGATGATATATTATTGATGGAGAATGACACTAGTATGATTCTCGGTCTTAAAGAATGGCTCAAGACCAAATTTGAAATGAAAGATATGGGTGAAGTATCTTATATCCTGGGGATGAAGATTGAGAGAGATAGAAAAGCGAGGAGGCTTAGTATATATCAAGAATAATACATAGACAGTGTGTTGAAACGCTTTGGCGTGATTGGTTGGAAGGCCATAGATTCGCCCATCTATAAAGGGACAGTTTTGTCCGAGAAAATGGCACCTGTATCAGATGAAGAACATCTAAAGATGCAATTTGTGCCATATGCGTAGGCTATTGGCAGCTTGATGTATGTCATGAACTGCACTCGACCTGATTTGGCTTTTGTGGTAAGCCTTGTGAGTCGATATCAGGCTAACCCAAGTATGCAACACTGCCTATTAAGCGAGTGTTCAAATACTTGCTGGGTACCAAGGATATGAAACTCACATATCAGGCTGAGAACTTGTCATTGGAAGGCTATAGTGATTCGGACTGTTCTTCCTACAGTTGAGACATTGGCTGATCCATTAGCGAAGCCCTTAACAACGGATCTATTTGTGAAACATGTTCATAGTTTTGGATTACGACAGGACTAGTGCACGAGTCACTGTTGGATCGCAAATATGAGCACAAAACCCATAGTGGGGGATGTAAGTAATATATGGGTTAGTGTCCCATATTACTTGTCTTGTTTTAGAGGAGTCGATCCTCCCATGTGGTGTGTGGACGTGAGGAGAGATTAGGCCCGGGTGGGTCAACACCCAATTGGAAGAAACACCTATTTGTTATGGACCATTTTGATTGAGTCTTAAATAAGGAGAGAGAGAGAGAGAGAGAGAGAGAGAGAGAGTAAGTTAGGAAGGTAGAATCCTAATTAAATAGGAGGACGTGAGAGAAAAATTTTGGGGGTAATTGACTCCCCAAATTGTGTAACTGAAATTGGTTAAAAGAAGGAAAGGAGGGAACGCCCTCCTCACTCCCACGTTTTTTGGCAATTTTGGTTTGGGCACTCCTCTCGCAATATCACTTTTATTGAGCACTTCTTCTTTTCCTTTTGGCTTTTGGGTGATTGATTAGATAATTCAATCAAAGTAAAGGATTGGGAGAGATTAAAAGTGATATTGTTATCTCGTGGAGAATAGCAAATCATTGAATCCATGCACGAACAGTTCAAGAGGTGATCTCCGGCATATTCCTAATTTTCTATGAGGAAAGGTTTTATCTTTGGCACAAATGCCACATATTAGTAATACACATTCCTACGTTTAGTTTATTTGTGTAAATTCTCATTCGCATATATTGCTCATATTCTTGTACTCTGTTATTGTGATTATTTGTGAGTGTAAGGAATTCAGGATCTAATCAGAATTTAGAGAATTCAACACCATCACAGACGATTGAAAATCGCTTCCACTGTGGCTTGTGAACCCTTGAGTAAATTGGTTCCCTCCCAGGAGAAGGGTCTGCAAGTTTGGGAGAGTGATTCCTATATCGAGGGTAGATTTCCATGGAGTTCATTTTTAGCCACATGGATAGAATTGAGGGAGGAAAGATTGAAGATGGAAGCAGGAATTGTGCCGGACAAGAAATTAACACCGAGTTGAAGAAATACTAACCTTGGGATCATACCCAGGCAATTTGGAATTTTCCCAACAAGACTATTGTATCCAACAGAAAAATGATAAAAATTGTTGGAGAAATTGCAGAAAGTAGGCGGGATCTCTCTAGTTAGGTTGTTACTAAAGAGACCCAAAAAGCGCAAGTGTGGCATTGAACTAAAGGTGGGAAGCATCTTCCCTTCAAGTCTATTGTGTGAAAAGTCCACCACAACTAGCCTTGAACATGCAGTGATATTTGGTGGCATTTCTCCATGCAATGCATTCCTTGTCAGGTTTAAGAACTTCAAACGACTCAACCGACCAATCTCGGGAGGAACGTTGCCAAGGAAGTGATTCTGAGCCAGATTGAGATCTCTGAGAAAGGTGAGGTTCCCCACAGAAGGAGACAACGAACCCTGAAGCTGTTGGCCGACTAGCATGAGCTCGATCACTCTTCAATGCTGCTAGCCGCAGGTGATCCCTTGCCACATGCACATGTGAAGAGCATCATTCCAGGAGCTCAAGGCACCAAAAGGGTCGACGCTTATCTTAGCCTTGAATGCTAGCAAAGCTAGCCGATTGGTCTCATTGCTGGGGAAGGCATTGACACAGAGAACTTTCACGTACATGCACCTGCAGCAAGCAAGAAGGACCAAATATGACCATGTTTGCAAGTATTGTATCCCATTGAAAATAGTTCCACTATTTCACCCAAGGGGCTCGCTCCTGTGGGAAAAGCAGCCAGAGATACTTTGACGAGTTCTTCAAAGTATAGTCCAATATTTATAGTGCAATAACTAGGGGAAGAGTTAATTCTCCTTTCCACATTTATAATCTTATAAAGGAAGATCACTTCATTTTGAAGAACCAAATAGCTAGGAAGAGGAGCATATGCACCCTACTGGCGTGTTGTGAGCCATCGGATCAATGATCAATAAGATAAGAATTGAATCATCAGCAATTCCATAACTGGAAACATAAAGCTTTCATCAAATGGGAAATATGTTATGATCCTATTCTTATTAGGATTAGGATTAGCCTACTCCTATGTCAATTAGGACTATAGCTTAGGGTCTATCCTATGCCAATTAGGATTATGGCTTAAGAGCCTATAAATATGTAAAGGGATCTTCCCTACTCCATAATCAATCAAAGATCAATGAAGTTATTTTCTAGTTTAGTTTAATTTACTCTTTCTTAGCCTTAATCCTACTCTTTCTCCCCTTTCTTCTACGATGGATTCCTATGTAGATTACGGTCTACATCATTGGTATCGAAGCGTTCGTTCCTTTGGACCATTGCATAGGCAACATGTTTTGGAAACACTTGTCGCACTTAAAGCCCAGTGGAAACTTCAAAACGAAGAACACGAATGGAGTTGGAAGGCCAACTAGGAGCGATGGTCGCCACCACCTCCAGTTGGGCCGTACATTGTCTCGGCCCTGAGCACCGCCGTCGCGAATGCTATTGAAGACTCCCCACTGCCGTCACAGTTGCAATCCCTGCCGCCACCTCCTTCAGATTTGCCGATGCACCACCTCGAGCCATACCCACCCAAAACGTCACCTTCAAGCCCACCCACGCTGCCCTCCTAGCTCGACAGCGACCCTTCGCACAAGGTGGTGTTCGACAAGCCAGTGGAGGTGAACAAGGCTGAGAAGCATCTCTCCAAGGAGGTGTCTAGTAAACTCCCCCACTGCCATCACCGTTGCAAACTCCGCTGCCTTTGCCGTCGACTCCTCCGCCACCAGACCCACCACCAAAGCCTCCATCTTTTTGTCCGCCAGCGCTCATCAGCGCTCTATTTTAGCCTCGATCATCACCCCAATCGCCATCCATGCCTCAGATCACACCACCGGATGCGCCGCCGCATCGCCCCCGTTGCCAAAATCTCAACTTTTTGACCCATCCATCCTCTGTCCGGCCTGATCTGCTTCCACCACCACCAAAGCCTCAGCCTTTCACCGCCGTATTTCTAGCCACCTCTTCCGCCATGGTGCTTGCCTTGCCGCCGCCTTTTGTGAAGCCGATGCCTCCGCCTCCACCGAAGTCGCCTCCTGCTCGAAGCTGCAGAGAGGGCGTCACTGTCGCCTCTTACCTCCACCTACGATTACGCCTCCGACCACCACGTTCGTCTTCCATCACCGCCGGCTAGAAGGAAAAAGGGGAAGGGAGGGACGACGGAGAGCGAGTGCCAGAGCGCACTGCTGTTGCCCCGATCAGAAATCCTGTCAACAGGTTACCTAGCACAGACCAACTTTTCTGGTTTGGTTCAACATGGACCGGACCGGGTTGGTCTATCCTTTGGGATGGCTCCAACATGTTGGTTCAAAGTTCCTTTGGGTTGGTTCAGTCCATTTAAAAAAAAAGTCGAATGGCCATATCTTGTGTGGTCTATTTCCTGATCCGATGCTTTCTCCGTGGATTCTTTACGACTCGTCTACAGAGATATTGGTGTTCCACCATATTTCGATGAAGTTAAGTTTTTCGCATTCCTGCCTTCGCTGTAAAATTGACAAGCACACCTCGAAGTCGAGGTGATGCGGAAGCGTTGGTGGAATGTTATGATCCTATTCTAATTAGGATTAGGATTAGCCTACTCCTATGTCAATTAGGACTATAGCTTAGGGTCTATCCTATGTCAATTAGGATTATGGCTTAAGAGCCTATAAATATGTAAAGGGATCTTCCCTACTCCATAATCAATCAAAGATCAATGAAGTTATTTTCTATTTTTGTTTAATTTAGTCTTTCTTATCCTTAATCCTACTCTTTCTCCCCTTTCATCTACGATGGATTCCTATGTAAATTACGGTCTACACCAAAATATCAATATTCACCAAGACTCTAAGACAACTAAAGTGTATGGAGGTACAATTTCTGCTCTCAATCATCACCACTCGCAATGGTTACTTACCCGATTACCCTAGAGGTTTTCGTGCAAGAACCGGGCCATGTACCTAGAATACGGGCCCCATCAGTGCTTACGGACACAATGTGCGAAGACTGCTAGACCTTCCGTAATGTGTCAACAACCTAAAAAATTACGTATATGCCTCGTGCTAGGTGAGAGCCTCACAAGTTTCCATTTAATAACGGAGATCTCGCAAGATCTAATCAAGGCTCTTTGGGCATACTATGAATCTACTTCGGGGAGATCCTCGCAAGGTCTCTTGTGGAGAGTTTATTGAGCAATATGGATATGTCAAACTGACTCAGCAATCATTATGTGAAACAAAGATGTCATGAGTATACAGAGCCTCACAATGATCCTTGTGACAACTGACTCTTCTGGTTCTAACCAACTCAGTAACAAATAGCTTTAATAGCAACGCTTTAGCAACAACAATATATTACACGTAATTGAAATTGAATGAGAAACCCTTGAGAAAGACACATGTGAACTGCAAGTCTTGACCTTAAGATAAAGTTGTAATGCTTTAAGGACTCTTACAATACATAGAAACATTTCATCTTATACTGATTTATGTATGTAGTTTCATTACTTTATTTTTTGTTATCTGGCTTACAAGGTTAACACAATTGGCAGTATAATTGAAAAGCAAAGTTCTGTCCAAAACAGATCAGCAAGGTTTACGAAATTCCCACAGACAGCACGTGAGGAATTTGGATGTGAGATTTTTACAGTAAATGCTCCTATAGTCTAGAATCCGACGCAACTGACGGCATGTTATTCCAACACTGTAGGTTTATTTATGACCTTTTTAGTTTAGGCTGTCGGCACAGAAATAGTTCTGGCCGAGAGCATAAATTTGACCTGTGTTCAAGTGTTTAGTTTAATTAAGGTTCATACATTACTTATATTAATAATTTAACTTAGTCCAACATTAGTTATCATATTTTTCATGTGATACATAACATATATTTGATGGAAAGATGCACGACAAAGCAGAAGAGTCTTTGATCGGCAGATTTCAAATTGGCAATGTTCAGTCAACATTAGGTATGTATCTAATAGTCTTGCTTTCATACATATATGATAGCTTCATGAAATAGAACTATTATGAACGGGATAGTGTGGTCAAGAATAGGAAAAGACAATGACAAGGAAGTAAAAAGTGATCAGGGTTCTCACCAATTCAATACGAGTAATGACAACAAGATTTTAATAATCAATCAATGTCGATTCATAAGTATGGCAATAGAGCATATAAGCTCAACACTTTCAAGAACTCATTAAAGAATCATAACATCAGCAAAGACATGACCTTATCTGACTTCAAACACGTAGGAATCTAGGCATCAAGAGAATGAAAACCTAGAAGAAGTTATGTAAAATCCATCCTATCTTTTAGACAAAGTTTCTTCTCGGTTAATGAATTTGATTCCTCCATGAACGTTGCTTCGCTTTGCCTCACGCTCCAACCAGCAACGAATAGAGAAATATGAAGAGAGAGAGAGAGGAAACTGGTCGGCCATTAAGTAATGGCCAGCCAACCCTAATCCTAGTTTAAATAGGACTGGTTTTCCTAGTTCGACTAGGACTGCTTTAACCTTTGATTTAACTTCCTATTGATCTCCACCATCTATTACCCACATTCTCCTCATACCCATTGGCGTCCAGTCATCATTGGTAACCCTGTTGGTTAGGATACCAAATTCAATTCTAACTACATAAATACTTTTCAAGTCTATCGCAACTCTAAAACAAGTAATTGCCTAACCAACTCAGAATTTCCTAGCACCCCTCCTGTGTTGGTGTTTCTTCCTATTAGTTGCCTTTGATCATAAGAATCTTGACACCTCTATCCTATCTAGTGCCCAATACTAGAAATGTCCAGTTCGGTTAGGACTCTCAGCACACCCCTGATTCACTATCACTTTCTACTATTACTGTCCGGTAACCAAGTAACTCTCGTCCTTATTGTAAATCACTTCTAATCACTCAAGATAACCATCTAAAAGATTTTGACTCCTTCATCAACACCTGACGCCTAGATGACCTGGCGCCCAATAACGTTTGACGCCAAGTAAGTGATTTCAAATCTGGACTTTTCTCCATTTGGCAACTTCCAATATTACTTCAAACTTAACTAGGAAACTACTTTTAATTCTAATTCATCAATCAAAACTCCTACACACGTTGAACCCCATACGATCCTATCACTGGAGTCTGGCCTCACCCTGGCATCAAGCTCTTCTTTGACCCTAGCCTCAGGCTCAGCCTCAACGCCTGTTAGACCTGATTAAGTCAAGTTCTCTACCAAGCAAGGTTTTAATGCAACAAAAGAAATAAAACACACATCAAAATATAACATTCACATGAATTCAAATTGCAACTCAATTTTCCTAATTTAGGTCGATCATATAAATTATTTTTTTTATACATATTTTCTGGTCATTACAGATGACCTTCTATATTTAGGAAAAATGTATATATTAAGCCCCCCCCCCCCCCCCCCCCCCCCCCAAGGCTGGCAGCTCAGCAAGTTTTTAGGTGGGTCCAAGTGATGACCAATCGGATAATTACTAACCTATGGGCCCTACTTGTTAAACATATCGAGCCTCTTCAGGCAATCGACTTATAACATTTAACTCAAGAAAATAGTTGCCCCGCCGACAATAATTAATATACCAACTGTGTCAAGAAAATAGTTTGCAATGAGTGAATTCATCATCATGAATTGCAAGGTGAAATTTGGTAATGGCTTAAACACATTTACTTGGTTCGATTCTTGGGCTGGTCCTACCTGCCTTCTGCACCTGGTTGGTCGTCGTACTGTTTCACAAACTAGAGATAAAATTGATGATAAAACTGCAAACTCTTTCCAGAATGGCATTTGGCTGCTTAACGGTGAAACTATTGGAGGTATGGAAGTCATTGATTTTCTAAATTTGCATAAGCCTATTCTTTCTTCAGGACATGAATCCTTCGGGTAAATTGACTTTTAAAACAGCATGGAACAAGTCCATAGCTCATTCACCGCCAATTAGTTTGTTTGGTCTGGTTTGGTATAAGCATCGGATGAACCATCACTCTTTCTTTTATTGGCTTGCCTTTAATGATGGGATTGCCACCATTGAAAACTTGTCTAAGAGGGGGATCCGCATGACAAATCGCTGCACCCTTTGCTATTGCAATGCAGAGAATCGTGATCACATTTTCTTTTCTTGCACATACGCCAAACATGTTTGGCAGATTCTCCTGGCAAAATGCAATTTGTTTAGAGAAATTTTGGGCTTTGAAGGGGAAATCTAATGGCTACTTCACTTTGTTAAAGTAAATAGCCATGCTGCAATTCCATTCAAATCTCCGCTCAATGTTTACATCACTTATATTTGGCAAGAGAGGAACAAAATTTTTTTTTAAGACGAGCCAACTAGTCCTGTCGATCTTGCCATCAGATGCCAAGTTCAGACTATCCTTGATAGTTTCACTTTAAATGGAAAAATCATTGAAATCTGTTGTTTTTTTGTCGGGATATTGGATCTAAATTTTTGCATGTCCTTCTGTTGCTCTCTTTGTTGGTTTTTGGTGGGGATGTAATAGCTTCTTGTGTATTCTTCAGTCCCTAGTCTTGGGCTTTAATGGAATTTTTTAACCATAAAAAAACCACCTATTTCCTCTCTTCAGCTCCATGAAGGTACTCCTTTATTTACTCCTTGGTTTTCATTTTAAAAGCTTGGTGTGGAAAATAGTGTTTTTTTACTTGCATATAGGCAAAAAGTGTAGAGTGCATGAAATTTAATTTTAAAGAAGTAGATCTATCGGTGGAGCCTTGGTTGAAATAGATGGGCAAGAAATGCCAAGGTGTGATCAATTCCATTACTTAGGATCCAAAATCCATAAAGAAGGGGATATTGATAGTGATGTGGTGCATAGGATAAATGCGGGGTGGGTAAAGTGGAAGGTAGCCTCGGAAGTGTTGTGTGATAGACGTGTTCCAATAAGGCTTAAAGGCAAGTTCTATGAGACAGCCATTAGGCCTGCAATACTCTATGGAGCTTAGTGTTGGGCACCAAAGACATTTGAATGTAGCCGAAATGAGAATGTTAAGGTGGATGAGTGGGATAACTAGGAGAGTTAGGATTAGAAATAAATATATTCATGAAAGTTTAGGGGTGGCTCCTTTAGGGGAGAAACTGAGGAAATGTAGGTTACGTAGGTGCAAAGAAGATAAATAGATGCCTCAGTGAGAAGATTAGAAGTGATACATGTAAATTATGCTAAAAGAGGGAAAGGAAGACCTAAGAGAACTAGGATGAAGTTAATAAAAAAAGGATTTGACTTTACTATCTCTTACGAAAGAGGTAGCCCAATAGGCCTGAATGGAGGAATAAGATCCAAGTCGCCAACCCCAAATAGTTGAGAAAATGTGCTACTTGATTATGATTATGATTATGATTTACTTGGAGATGGGGCCCACAAGTGGAGCCAAAACAGCTTCATCATTTGAATGGAAACCCTATCTGAAATTCTTTATAATTTTCTTTTTCCTATAAGATCAACACAATCAATTCTACTGACTTATAAGATGGATCTGGCTGTTTCAAGTACCCTTGGGAGCACTGTTAGAAGTCGTCATTAAATTTTGCATAAAAAATGCAAGGAAAATAAGGATAAAGTGAATGCATAGTGAAGGAAAAAATTTAATATATGGACGGGAATCATGCAGAACCAAATGGGGAACAAAACCCAATCATCCTGTAAATGACTGTAAATGACAAAAAACAACTCAAGCTGGTTGTGTGGTGCAACCTGTCTGGCTTTCAATAATTTGTTTACTTATGAACCAAACACCACAGAATCCACTCTTATTTGCACAGAAGAAAACCAGAAATTGTGATGCACATTAAGTGTAACAATTTACATAGCAGTGAGGAAAAAGAAATTATGCAATAGCAAATTAAGGCTGCCATGGTTTTAACATACAGAATGGAATCACCCAAAGTGCAATAGAACTATTGAAGTAAGATTGTGTGCAACACGACCTATGGCCACTCAATCGGACTGTTAATATGTAATAATTTTTTTTCCAAGCAAGACTACTAAAATGGAAAAGTTAAACAATGTTGTTCAACAATATTATTATAAAAAGATTGGAGAGTGTTGTCTGTTGATGGCGCTTTTTACCTATTATGATGGTATTATTAAGTGCTTTCTACATATGTATCGCGGTTGTTCAATAGAGTTATAACTTATAAGAATTTGTCAATTCTTTTTAACAGTAATATTAATTATTTTGAGGTCACTTCGAAAGCAATGTAGGCAGAGGAGTGGCTTCCATAGAAGTAGCCCAGTGGTAAGCGGCCGACCCTCGGGGTCCCAAATAAAGCTGAACCTGATTTTAGGAGATTGGCTGTAACATCCCAAATTAAAAGGAAATTCATGTGAATGAAGAAATAGAAAATAAGGCATAACAGAATGTAGAATTTAAACGATCAACAAAGGACCATCGACAAAGGGATGTGTCTATGGTGTGAAGTATTGATGGCATCATAGAAAATGTCTTAAGTCAGGAAACTTCCTTCTAAAAGAAAAGACCTTAGTATAAATACTCATTTTGCAATTGGAAATGACCTATGTGGACTCTCATCAAGCATTAGAGCATGGAGAAGCTGGGAAAAGGACTGAAGCTTCACTGGAGAAGGAGAAGGGTCTTTCGGCTAGTGTCAGAGGTAGGACCTTGATGTTAAGATTATGCTATATACATGAAAAATGATACTTTTTTGGTCACTCATGTACTGTTTGACATGGAATTGTAATGATTTTGGAAGTATACACTTCTTTCATGTTCGTGTGTAGCATATTCATGTCTTAGATGCAAAGATATGATTTTTATGCATAAATGATTGTTAGATCTGTTGTGTGTTGAATGATGAACATGCTTATAATGAATTGTTATTAAGGTTAACATGTCTTGAATCATGCTTAAGTAAGTAAGTAGAAGAAGAATCGTGAACTGTCGGGCCATCGAAACCACAATGGACAACAAGAGTTGTTGATGGACCAACAAACAGAGAATGACAATTTAACTATCATGAAGAATTAAAAGCAAGTGTCATACTGCACGAAAAGAATGTAGAATTTAAGACAATGCTTGAATTAAGTAGAAGTAATGATGTATGATCATCTGGGATGAACCTGAATGATTGTATCAGCCATTTTAGAAAGAATATTGCCTTGCGGAAGTAATTACACGCTAGAATGCAATGTAGATTCTGCATGAAGGATTGTCCAATGAAAGAAAAGATGACTTGTAGGATTTACAATGATCAAGCATAAGACATATAACAACTAACAGGTTATTTGAAATGAATGAAGTAAAAGAATGTGGGTTAGACTAGAAGAGTTAGTTAACCACAGTTCAAAGATAAGAACCAAGAAGAAAGTATGGAAAGTAATACCACAAGCCATAAGATCAAATAATTGGCCCAGACCATGATTAGCCATCCTAGGGGCCTAGAGTCTACAAGATATTCTAGTATATAGAGTAAATCCCTTATAGAATGTAGAAAGTAAGAATATTAGAGGTAGAGGACAAACCTTAGGAACCTCTGTGACTACTAGAATAACAAAGGATTCTTAGAAAGACTCTAGGTAATGTAATACGCATATGGCGTGTGTGTTGACCTAATGAAATTTGTGTAGTGTGTATTAATGCATATAACATATAATAGTATCACAAATGAACTATTATATTATGTTACCATCCCACTGGGTTGCTCAAGAAGGATGGGGGAAGTGGATATGAGGATGTATGGGTAACTCCTGCATATGTTGGAGTGCATATTGAAAACCCACAAGTTTAAACGCAATCCTTTTAATGAAGCAGGCGGTTGCATCGAGGAGCACCTAGGGAATACTGTGGGCCATCGACTTTCAATCCGACAACATACGTTGATACAAGGATTAGGCAGGCTAGAATCATTGCCTGCCTTGCGCACCATTTGATATAAATCAAATGACACCATTTGATATAAATCAAATGGCTCATATCGCCTCCACCCACGCCAGCGTGTGCGAGCCCAAACTCATTTAAAATTTTTCCTCTTTGATCTTTTGTTTGTTACTACCACTGCTAAGGCAGTGAACACTCAAGCACACAAACCTAATTCTAGGATCCCCCTTGTGAAGTGCCTGGCTCAAGCTTCGAACCCAGGTCTTCTTCTTCCCATAGCAAACTCAAGACCATTGAGCCACCACACATTTGGGGGATCGGGAATTATGTTAGCTTTTGCCATGTACTAATTTCTTAGGGAAAGAAAAAGAGTAAGAGTGTGTTTTAGGGTGAATTTGGTTGCAACGTTGCAAAGTAGTAAAAGCAGGATCACATGGATTTCGAATTTTGGGAAGAAGGGGCATATTTGGTTTAATTTTAGAAGAAGTAACAGCATTTGGAACAAATTTATATTTGATGTTGTTAGGATGGAAAGTGTCCAGTTTCGCGTGTTTTCTCCATCAAAACTAGGGGTGTAAACGGCATCTAGATGTCCTTCTCCGTTCTTCCATTTTCCTATACAAACGGACATAAAAATCTGTCTAGCAGACGCAGCTGCGGACAGGGTGTGTCCGCATCCAAAGCCATCCGTGTCCGTGACAATTTTTAAGGCAAATGATCTGTGTCCATCTTTATCCGTATCCGTCCGTGTTAGCAATGGACACATAGGGGTGTCCGCACGGACGGCCGACAGACGGACACTTAGTTTTAAAGTAAGCGGACAGCTATAGACATAGCTTATCCGCATCCGTGTCCGTCCGTTTACACACCTTTTTTCACCTGTCTCACCTTCTCCATCACGACGACGAGGAGGATAAAGGAGGAGGACGACGGAGACGGACAGGAGGAGGAGGGGTATTGGTGTAGGTGTGGCAGTGGCAAAGGAATTCCCAAGCATTGAATTATCATATATCTTGCCTATCGAAATGGACAATATCAATGAGATCAAAATTTGAAGCCAATTCCATTGAATGAATAACTTGTCTCAATAAAGAACTCCAGGCTTTCTTCCAAATAGCAAATCTAGGCATTTTGGTTAACGGAGGCTAGCTGGTGCCTGGTAGCTTGACCCTCCCTTCCCAGAAACAGAAGCACGACTCCTTCACCATCCCTTCCAAGACAAACCCAGATCACCTTCCTCCCTTCCTCTCTTCTCCTTCCATCCTTCAAGGAAAACAGCACAAAGGTAGCTCCTTTATGGCCCTTTGATTCAGTTCATTTCATTTCAGTCACTTTCTTCTTTTTGTTGGATGTTAGCTTTGCTAAGCTTTCACCCACAACTATGGCTATGAGGGAAGTATATGGGAAGGAAATTAGACAATGGTATGAAAAATAAAAATTCTCACAAGTTTCACTATCTCAAGAATAATTCAAGGGACAAGGTTGCTACCTTTACAAGAGCACTCCCTCACACTTCACTTCACCTCTTGAATTTTCTTACTCACTTGTGTGTTGGAACTCCATCTACCATTACTTATTTATAGGAGTCCAACATCCTTCTACAAGTTTCTACAAAAAACTTTTTTAGATAATTCTTCTAAGTATGTCTTCTAGAGACTTCTACACTACACACCTCATGCTCCATTCTTCTAGCATATTCCATGCTTCTAGATTCTTCTCTTTTGGGCTTGCATCTTTAATACTAGTTGGGCCTCTTAGTTATTAAGCTTCATATGGGTTTCTATTATTTCATTATGGGCTTAGGCCCTCATATGGGCTTTTTGTTTATATCCAACATATCCCCCCTTAAACCAAAAGCTTCTTCATTCCGAGCATAGTCCTCAACTTGATGAATGTGTCGGTGGGCAAAGATTTAGTGAAGATGTCAGCCACTTGCTCTTTAGTGTTGCAATACTCTAGCTTCACAGTTCTTTGTCTCTCAAAAAGTGATATTTTATGTCTATATGCTTGCTCCTTCCATGCTGCACCAGATTCTTTGCAAGCTCAATTGCTGATTTATTATCCACATATATCGGGGTTGAATCTTCTTGAGGATAATTAACTGCTCTAGGAGATTTCTCAACCATATAGCTTCACAGATAGTGGATGAGGTTGCCGCATATTCTGCTTCACAAGATGATAAGGCCACTACATCTTATTTCTTGGACATCCATGTAAAGGCAGTTGATCTAAGATAGAACACATAACCTGAGGTACTCTTTCTTTCATCTTGATCTCCAACCCAATCACTATCTGAATAACCATATAAAGTTGCATCATCTTTATATGAGTAAAAGAGGCAAAAGTCCAACATACCTTTTATATATCTTAAGATTCTTTTGGCAGCCAACCAATGTGATTCCTTTAGTGTTTCAATGTACCTGCTCAAGAGTCCAACACTGAAGACAATATCTAGCCTTGTGATTGTGAGGTACCTTAAGCTTCTAATTAAACTCTTGAATAAGGTGGAATCTATGTTTTTCCCTTCTCCTTCTTTTGTCAGCTTCAAACCAGATGGAAGAGGAATACTGACTTTATTACAATTAGTTATCCTAATCTTTTCAAGTAACTCTTTTGCATATTTCTTCTGAGAGATAAAGATACCACCGGATTGTTGACGTACTGATCTATACATGAAATATGCATTTTATTATCTCCTAAACTTATATTTATGCTAGTGTTTGATTAGAATTTCTACTACTTTAATATAGTTTTTGGTTTTTGTAGAAAACAAGAGCAAAACGCAGAAATGGGATGAAACGCGACTCTAATGATTGAATATTCACAACTTCGATTGTATATCTCTGATGGGACTGATTTAAGCTTCATGTTAAAGTTCACGAAGTCAGCTTTCCAACGCCACTGACTGTTTGCAATTCGAAGATCTGACAAAAAGTTATGATCATTTGAAATATAGCACGCGAAAGAGACACGATTAAAGAGAAGAACCGTCAAGATGAGATTGGATGGATGAGATCAATACAACGGGTTTTTGTTTCATAAAGAAAAAAGAAAGGAAATATGAACCGGTTCCGTTTCGGTCCAGTTCAGTTAAAAGAAAAAAAAAACTGGCCCGAGCCAAAACTCGGGCCTTTCGTCTAGAAACAGAACAGAGGCGTCTGCTCGAGCGCTGGTGAAGAGCACCGGCGAGGCAGAGTAGTGCCCGGTGAACGGCGACGACAGTGAGGATCGTGACAGAGCCCGATGGCAGAAGCACAACGGTGGACTAGACCGGTGGCGATGACGGTGAGGCTCGACGAGGGAAAAAACCGGCGTGCTCAATCGGGAAAGAAAACAGTCTGTTTTGATTTGGAAAGTGCCGGATTTGGAATAGGATTCGATTTCAATTTGGAATAGAAATTGATTGTGAGAATTGAGGTTGGAATCGCCTATAAAAATAGAAGAGGCCGGAGAAAACAGAAAAAAAAGACTCCCGACCGAAAAAGCAGACGATTTCCAGTGCGATTATCGCCGGACTCCGATGCGATTTTTGCCGGAAGACAACAAGGGGGAAGAGGACGCAGTGGCTGGAGGCAAGAAGGAGGTGCTTTGGACGGAATTCCATATTTGCTATAGTAACTGGCTGCGTGAGGAAGACGATGAATAGTGCATGAACAGTGTTTTTGCTACAGTGTTGTGAACAATGATTTTTTGGTGAATAGTGCACAATGACTCCGTCAAATCAGCAGCATTCTCCTCGTCTGATAGCCAGCTAAATTCGCGTCCAAGGCGTAGATGAAACCCGAGTAAATTGGTTGTATCGTTTTCTTTCATCTTAATCTTAATTTTACCTTGATTGGTGTATGAATCTTATTATAGAATCACTGTTAATTTATTGAGGTTTATTCTATGTGCTCGAGAGAGGCTAGAGTGAATTCTTATGAGTTTCAATCTGAGGAGTATTTGCGTGTCCGAGAGGAACGTATGTAGACTAAGGTGTTATAAAGGAATAAGATTTCATTGATTTATGCTCGAGAAAGATAGATCACAGTTCCATATTTTAATTGCTTATGTGTTACGTCCGAGAGGAGAGCACTACATTTTGAATTGACAAGTATATGTCTGAGAGGAATATACTAGCCAATTAGGAATTTATTCAAAAGAGAGAGACGATAAGCTGGTTTATTGTGTGGTGGATTCGAAGCCTTGGCACTTCTCCATATTAGTTAAACTCATTTTAAGTAGTTAAAATTTATTGCTTTCTTAGATTAAATCAAACTGCAAATTTTCTGTCAATTGAATTTGGTAAATATTAATCCGTCCATGAGGTTCGACAACCTTTTAATACTCACTGTAGTACAATTGCCTTATGCACTTGCAAGGGTTTTATATTTAAACGATCATGTACCTCAATGCCAAGGAAGAAAGACATAAGACCAGAATCCGTCAACTCGAACTCCTTGAACATTGCTTGCTTGAACTCTTGAAACATATGCTGGCTATTTCCTGTGAAGAGCAAATCATCAATGTATAGGCATATTATGAGTATCTCACCATGAGCATTCTTCTTGATGTAGACGGCATGCTCATATGGGCATTTGGTGAAGCCATTCTCTTCTAGATAGCCATCGATGCGAGAGTTCCAAGCTCGTGGGGCTTGCTTCAAGCCATATAGAGCTTTCTTTAGCCGGTACACCTTTTGCTATTCTCCTATCACTACAAAGCCTTGGGGCTGCTCTACATACACCTCTTCTTCAAGCTTCCCATTTAGAAAGGCTGATTTCACATCTAACTGGTATATCTTTTAATTATGATGGGCAGCAAGAGACATCAACATCCTCATGGTGTCAAGTCTTGTAACCGGTGCAAATACTTCTTCATAGTCTATGCCATATTTTTTCTTGTACCCTTTGGCTACAAGTCTAGCTTTATAGCTTTCAATATGTCTATTAGCCAACCGCTTGATTTTGGATACCCACCTAACACCAATCGCCCTTTGACCTTTGGGCAATGTAGTTAGCTCCCATGTGCCAGTCTTCTCGATGGCATGAATCTCTTCTTCCATGGCTTTCTTCCAGCAATCTTGTTTAACAGCCTCTTTGAAGGTTAGAGGCTCAATATCAGCATATAGGCAAAGAAGATTTACATCTTCGGTTTGCTCATAAATTTCTCTAAGACTTCTCATCTTAATAGGTGTAGAAGATGGAGTTGAAATATCTGACATTTGATCTATATTTGATGCCTTAGGAAGCGGTGTTGAGATTACTCTTTCTGGAGCTTCGTGCCTTGCTTCTCCCTGTTCCTCCATCTCAAGATGATTCTCCTTTGGTGTGCTTACTTCACTCCAGCTCCATGCTTCCTCCTCACTGAAAATCACATCTCTACTTACCACCACCTTGTGTGTAAGTGGGTTATAGAGCTTGTAAGCTTTTGATGACTCCTCACTGTATCCAATGAAGATGCACTTCTCTCCATGGTCATCCAACTTCTTTCTCTTTGCTTCAAGAACTTGGGCATATGCTATGCAACTGAAGACCCTGAGATGTGTCACACTGGGTTTATAGCCACTCCATGCTTCTTGTGGTATCATGTTCTTCACACTCTTAGTGGGACAGCAGTTGAGAAGATAGGTTGCACATGCAACAGCTTCGGCCCAGAAACTCTTCGGCAATCCTTTCTCCTTAATTATGGTTCTAGCCATGTCAAGAATGGTCCGGTTCTTCCTCTCAGCGATGCCATTCTGCTGTGGTGTGTATGCTGCTGTAAATTGTTGCTTGATGCCGTTCTCCTTGCAGTAATTCCGGAACTCATTTGAGGTATACTCTCCACCTCGATCAGATCTGAGTATCTTAAGTTTATATCCGCTTTCAACTTCAGCATGAGCTTTAAAACTCTTGAAAATTGTAAAGGCAACAGACTTCTCTTTGATGAAATAGACCCAAAGTTTTCTGCTGAAATCATCAATGAAGGTGATGAAGTTTCTATTACCTCCAAAGGATGCATGTTCAATGGGTCTGCAAATATCAGTGTGCACCAACTGCAAGGGATCTACTGCTGTCCAAGATTTTTCACTTTGAAAGGGAGCTCTTTGTTGCTTGCCAAGTGTGCAAGACTCACATACATATTCCGGCTTCTCTATAGTTGGCAATCCATGCACCATGTTTGATGTAGACAATAGCTTGAGGGCACTGAAATTAAGATGCCCGAATCGAAGGTGCCGCTTCCATGACTCGTCCTTTATATTTTCATAGAAGTATTTCTCCAAACATGTATCAATGTGGAGAGGGAACATTCTATTGGGTGTCATTTGGACTTTTGCAATAATTCTCCCTTGACCATTCATCAAAGAGACACACCGTATTTTGTACCCCTTCTCTAGGAGTTGCCCAATGCTTAGAATGTTGTTTCTCATGTTGGGTACAAAATACACATTTGAGATATACTGTGGAGCGCCATTCTTTTGATAAATCTTAATTTTTCCCTTACCTTTTACTGGCAGTTTGGATGAATCTCCAAGGCTGATGTTGCCATGAGCGTCTTCAACCAAATCTTCAAAGATCTCCTTCTTGCCACACATGTGATTGCTCGCTCCAGAGTTAAGATACCATGCATCTTGTTGATCACGTGCCTCCTTCTGTGCAATGAAGAGTGTGGCATCTTCATTCTTGTCCTCAGACGCTTCTGCAAAATTGGATTGTTGATTCTGATTTACAGACTGGTTGCTCCAGCACTCAGATGCAAAATGCCCAGTCTTGTTGTAGTTGTAACACTGGACATTTCTTCTATTTCCAGGTCCACTACCACAAGTAGATTTGCTGCTACTCGTGCCTCTTCTACTATTGGTGGACTTCCAATGATTTTGACCTTGGCTTTGATAATTTCCTCTCCCACGGCCTCTTCCACGGCCGCCATTAGTGAAGCATTCACGTTGAGGACGACCACTCTTCTGGTCATTTAAAGTTAACTTTGACTCAAGTGCCTGCTCCATAATAGATGGGCTACTGCTCTTTAGCATACGTTGCTCATGGACTTGGAGTGATCCCATTAACTCCTCAACTGTGAGAGTGTCCAAATCTTTTTATTCTTCAATGGCCGCAACCACGTGTTCAAATCTGGTTGTGAGGGATCTCAATATTTTCTCTACTACACGAACATCTTCAATTTTTTCTCGATTTCTTTTTAGTTGATTAACTATGACTAATAACCTTGAGAAGTAGTCGGAGATGGACTCACCTTCCTTCATATGAGCAGCCTCAAACTTAGCCCTTAGAGTTTGCAAACGAACTTTTTTCACGCGATCAACACCCTTGAAGAAAGTGTTGAGAATCTCCCATGCTTCTTTACTTATATTCGCTTCAGCGATCTTCTCAAATGTTGATTCATCTACTCCTTGATAGAGTAAAAACAATGCCTTCTTATCTTTCTTTCTTTGCTCCTTAAGAGAGTTCTTCTGCTCCGCAGTATACGTTACTTTTTTCTCGGCAGTGGGCTCCTCGTATCTGTCAGTAACAACTTCTCATAGATCTTGCGACCCAAACAATACCTTCATTTGAATTTGCCAACTATCATAGTTGTCCTTCACCAACATTGGAATTTGAGGTAGGAATAGATTGGAATCCATCTTCTATGTAGGATAAAGGGAGGAATAAACTCAAAGGCTAATATACCTAGCTCCGATGCCACTTTGTTGGATGTTAGCTTTGCTAAGCCTTCACCCACAACTATGGCTAGGAGGGAAGTATATGGGAAGGAAATTAGACAATGGTATAAAAGGAAAAATTCTCACAAGTTTCACTATCTCAAGAATAATTCAAGGGACAAGGTTGCTACCTTTACAAGAGCACTCCCTCACACTTCACTTCACATCTTGAATTTTCTTACTCACTTGTGTGTTGGAACTCCATCTACCATTCCCTATTTATAGGAGTCCAACATCCTTATACAAGTTTCTAAAAAAAACTTTTCTAGACAATTCTTCTAAGTAGGTCTTCTAGAGAATTCTACAGTACACACCACATGCTCCATTCTTCTAGCATATTCCATGCTTCTAGATTCTTCTCTTTTGGGCTTGCATCTTTAATACTAGTTGGACCTCTTAGTTAATAAGCTTTATATGGGCTTGTATTATTTCATTATGGCCTTGGGCCCTCATATGGGCTTTTGGTTTATATCCAACACTTTTTAAGTACAAAGGATAGGAGCGGTGCTGGCTTTGGTCATTTCAAATGTGTGGGCAAGTTAGTGAAAGTATGGGAAGAGTGTTGGGGAACCCTACTTTTGTGAGGGTGAAGGAGGGGAAAGCTTTACTGGTGTGTCTGGATGGTCATTTCGGTTGAAGCCAACGAACCTTTCCTCTTGCTGCTTCCTCTGCTTCTTGATACTGCCATTAAAGCTATTTGTGGTATTCTCCTTCGTATTCTCTTTCATTTGAAACCTTTTATTTGCTTCTTCTATGAAGAGACTTCCTCTCAGCCTCCTCTGAAGCTTTTGACAAAATGTACGTTGCTCTCCCTCTTCTTCAAAAGGGAGAGCAGGTGGACAGAAGAGGCTAGCTAGCTGGGCTTTTGTATTGAGCAAAGGGGAAGTTGTCATTGCATGAAGAGGGGCTAGGCATAGATGGATGGAAGGATGGAGGTGATTCAAATGTAGTGGGGGAGGAGAAGAGAAGTGAGCATGGGATATTTGACTCTTGGGAAGGAAGGAGGAGGGAATAGTGGGGCGGAACATGGATCGAGGGGAGGTAGCATGGTTCAATTGTTTTCACGTGACAAATCTCAAATGTACACAGTAATAATATAGAACAGACAGAATTTCCAAATGTACACCGCAATTAGTAATGGAGGGAGTAGTTGGTAACCAAACCCCTTTCTGTTGATAGTAGGTTACCAAACCCAATACTTCGGAAAGAAAGTGATTTCCTAAGAATCTGCGGGCGGAACTCACTTACCACAGGCACCCTTAGAAAATGTGCTGAAAATGCGTGCATGTTAACAACCGTGAAATGCTAGGTCGCCCTGCATGATCTGACGATTTTTACCCCAGCACACGTTCTAGACACATCAGTATTTGCACACGCTGTTTAATATAGTTCATTTCTTAGATGGGCTTGTTGAAAGTGTAATGGTCTTTCAAGTAGTGAAAAAATTTGGCAAAATACGACAGGGAAGAAAGGATGAGCAGTTCACTACCCCATCCGCGAGTCCAAGGACGCCCCTTCCCTATCAGCCTGCCCCCATACTCCATAACATCTTTCACCTTCTTCCTTTCTGTTGGGATAGGGGAAGAACAAGATGCGCCAATTACGAACATTGATAAAATGCACCAGTGACGTTTAGCCTTGCACTTAGGGTTTTCATTGGTTCCTTCAACTTCTCCATAGATCAGATAAATCAACAATTTGGATTGACTGATCTATCAAAGAATCCTTTAAAAAGTGGGTGAAGATTTAAGTGATCTTTAAATATTTCATCTGTTGGCCTCTTCCCAGTAAACATCTCTAAAAAGAATGCCAAAGCTGTAAACATCACCATCTGCAGTTGCCTTCCCTCCTATTCCGTACTGTACAGCTCTAGAATATTAGTGCAATCTACTTGTTCAATGAACTTCGATCTACTAAAATGTACTAATTTAGGAATGAGGATTTGAGATGATATGATTGGTCAAACTGGAGAAGTTAAAGACTTAAGACCATTATTTTCTAGACTTTAGCTTTTTATCCTACAATCAAGAAGGAACTAGGTAAATAATTACTTGCATAGTTGAGTATGAAGACATTGCAAGTTATAGCCTGCCTACTTAACCATATAGGGTCAGCTCAGATCTGAATATAGTGATGCATGGACATATAAGATCTATTCGAAATCTTGAGGATACATCCTCTTAAATACACAGCTGTAGAACTTGTAGCTTGAATATGGAGATTAAAAACATTCTACAATCACGAAATCTCTTTTGCAAAGGTAACAACAAACCATTTTATGAGACGGAGTCCTAACAAATAAATTATCTATTATATTTAGACAAAAGTTTAAATGAGGTTGGTCTTATGCTGCTTGCATGAGCCAGAGTAATATTGAGCCACCAGATCTTGATTGGATGGCTCCAGGGGCAGGTGATGATTTACTCTCACCTACCCACTGATTTAACACCCACCGTTAGATCTATATCCGATGGCTCAAGAGGACTTGCTCATGCAAGCTGCATGAGACCCGTCTCATGTAAACCAGACTTTTTATTTTATTACTCCCTCCATCCAAAAATATGTCTTCAATGAACTGAAGTTTATTTTGGTTTTCTAATGAGAACACATATTTTTGGACAGAGGGAGAATAATAATTAACAAATTATGCGATGGCAAATGAGGACAAAAAATGCATAGTGAACGCAACACGCAGGATAGAAGGGCCGAGCATAATGTGACCATTCTAGTAAGGTTGCGTGCAATGTGAGCTAATTGGAGTTAGTCGTTCTGTATTTTGAAATACAATTCACTGGCTTCAAAAAGTGGCCTGATTTTTACCACTATTGATATTACCATGAACTGCTTCCAATTTGTGTCCTGATTTGTAACACTCAGTTTAATGGATTAGTGTGTGATCATTTAACTTTGAAACTTCATGGCCTGATTCAGATGTAAAATCAGAATATGCATATTTAAGTGGTTCCCGATCATCCTGACACCTCTTCTACCCCGCCTCCTCCCCCATCTTTACATCTCCTATTCCACGGCGATCCGAGCCTCTCCCCTCTTCAAGTCTGATATGATCCGCTCACATCTTGGCCCGCCTCCTCTTCCCTCTTCGATTCTCCTCTTCCATGTTAATCCTGAACTTCTCCCGTCTTCAAATCTTCATAGCCCACAAGGCCGCAATGTACTTCCAATTCTCCGTAGGTCACACATGCATGCATGAAAAAAATACTAATAATCAGCAAATACATTCGCACTTTAGCAAACTTATCTAAGTCTCGGCTGAAATGAGACTAATAAGAAGGTCCTCATAGGACGATGAACAGGACTCTTTTTCAATGCAACAATCAGCCCTCTCTTTTATTCGTGCCAAAATCTAGTATGTGGATCATCATTTTACTTCAAAATCATGTATACTACCTGTAAGATAATTAACCGAAGTGGAAATCTTACACACTTATTTTATATTCCAACACTATCGAAGAATTACAAGCATGAGTCTCTTCTTAGGGATTTCTGAGAAGTGCCTACACGCTATATATAGCATCCGTCGGCAGGCCAATGTAATCGTGAGAACATTCACAAAATTTTCTCCTATTCATGCTGCTGGGTTAGAAAGCCCCCTCTTTTTCTTCTCATGTATTCTATACTGATCATAGTAGACGGGCTTTCTCTAGACATATAATCCTAATATTTGTCCCCTTCAAAAGTGATACTTATTATATAAAGAGAAAGAAATAAACTGAAGTGTGTAGTCAAGTTTATTTAAATACATTGAGTGTACACCAATCAGTTAGCTTATTATTCTGGCACTCATCTTTAACTATAAACTGCACCTGACCGTTTCAAATAAAAACTAGTTGATGCTCAGCCAGTTTGCTTAAACTACACCCAACCAAACGCAAATGATTTAACATACCACTAGCCAACCTTCTCTCACTCGACCAAAGGAAAGAAGGTAAATAAATAATACACCAAAATCCACTAATTGGCTGGGGGCGAATCATCAAGAAAAGCATTCCAGCTATCTCCTAGGCCTAGCTGTTGTATTTGATATTCTTTGCAAGCAGCACACTGATTACTTCGATCTCGTGCCTTCACTCCATGCCAAACTATCCTATTGTTCACCGGGGCAATCATCAAGAAAAGCATTCCAGCTATCTCCTAGGCCTAGCTGTTGTATTTGATATTCTTCGCAAGCAGCACACTGATGACTTCGTTCTTGTCCCTTCACTCAATGTCAAACTATCCAATTGTCCACCACTTGCTTCCCTTCCCCAAGCCCCTTCAAATGCCAAAACTCTCCCCTTAGCCATCTGCTTTGTCGTTTCACTATAAATATAATTAAAGGGCAGTTCGGTCCATTCCGGGATTAGAAACAGCTTATGCCCACGAGGCAACAAAGCAGGTCCAATTCTCACTAGGCCACATACGCATGGACAATATTAGAAATATTTAGCATGCAGCTGGGCGCATAATCGAAAATATGCACCCAGAGATCGAAAGCTGTTGGATCGCTGCACGACCCTTAAAGTGCTCTTAGACGCCTAACATATAAACCAACACATTTATCCAGAGACTCCCATTAGTATGCACAACAGCTCACGTACGTCGACATGTGCTGGGCCGGGCCGTTGGATTTTGAACCAATGGCACGTGTTAATAGTTAATACTAACAAGCGGGTGTAATCGTGTCCCCCTCTCTTAGCACACACCGTCCAGTCTTAATTGGATGGATCGGGATCCTTGAAGCATGAAGTCGCGTATGAGCTAAGGTGCATGAAAATCCACCATGGGGGAAGCTTCCTCGGTGGAATCCTTGTCCCCACGGCTCATGTTTCCACACAGCGTTTGCCCCAGTAAATTGGCACAGCTGTTGCTGTGCGCGTGCGGTAGTCGGTGAGAAGTCGCCAAAATTTTCTCTTCTTTTACCTCTCCCGCCGCGTCTACACGGCACTGCCTACGCACATCACCGTCCTCATCCCCCACCAAACTTCCCATTTTTAATAGCATGGCAAACCATTCTAATGATACCAGCTTGCTGCACCTGGACTCCACTCGCTTCCTTTCCCACACCCAAGTATATAAGACCATTCTCCACTCCTTCATCTTCTCATCACATCATTCACAAACATGGATACTCTATTGTTTCTGTTTCTCTTCCTCTTCTTTTCAGCTGTTTCTGCCTGTGACAGATGCCTTCACCAATCAAAGGCTGCCTACTTCTCTTCCCCTTCTGCTCTCAAAGGTTATTGCTCTTATAGTTCGATGTTATGTATGATTTTTTTCTTGTTCTATTACAAATTTAATGTGGTATTGATGATTGGTTGCTTTTGTTGCAGGTGGGTCATGTGGGTATGGCTCCATGGCTCTGGGCTTCTCTGGTGGGTACTTGGCAGCAGGGAGCCCTGCCCTCTATAGAGGTGGAGTTGGTTGTGGAGCTTGCTTTCAGGTGATTTAATAATCCATTTCTTCTTAATCATTCTATGTGTACATATGTAAATGTAATTGATGTGAATTCAACTCATATGTTCCTTGTTTCTCAGGTTAGGTGCAAGAACCCCAGCCTGTGCAGCAAGCAAGGAGTGAAGATCATATTGACAGATTTGAACAAAAGCAATGAGACTGGTTTTGTGCTCAGCAGCAGGGCTTTCATGGCAATGGCTCAGAAGGGAGTTGCTCAAGAGATGCAGAGACATGGGGTTGTTGATGTTGAGTACAAAAGGTAATCAAATCTTCTAATATATCCTCTGTTTTGGCCTCTCCTGTTTTATTGCATAATAATTAATACTAGTAAACAATGTGCCTATAATTTAAAGGGGGGCCACATGTGTCTAGTGAGTTACACTCAATTTGAGAATGTGCACGCTTTCTCTTTGATGTTGAGGAGGTTCCTTGTATAGCAAAACAAGGCCATAGTGGTCCATCCAATGAGTGGACAGAGCCAAATGTTTGGTGGTCTCTTGGCTGGATTGATGGAGACCTTGTATGTCCCCTGGTTTTTTTAACAATAATGCCTTGGCCATATGTGATTTGAAATGTATATAACAATTATCTTTAACACCTAATTGCACCATAAAGTGTTGCATTCACTCCAGTCCATCAAAAAGGACCAATAAGACATTAGAAAAAACACAAGAGGCTTGGTTCTGACTGACATCTGGTGCATAACATCTTAATTTAGCTTTCATTGATGAAGTGTTCATCATTCATTTTAATTCATGTTTATATGACAATCATTGTAGGATCATGTCGAACATGAATGAATCGGTTAGTTTGGTTGTAATGTGTTTGTAGGATTCCTTGCGAGTATAAGAACCAAAATTTGTCAGTGAGAGTGGAGGAAGGGAGCCACAATTCGCATTACCTAGCGATCAAAATTCTCTTCCAGGGAGGCCAAACAGATCTTGTTGCCGTCGACGTGGCTCAGGTATGATCCAAAATCCACAATAAACGTGGCAATTGAGGTGCGTGTGTGAGTTCGAAGTCCATGATGTTAGAGCAGCATCCACTGAATCAACAAACTGATTACAATGGTTGAATGTGCAGGTTGGATCGGCAAGCTGGCGTTACATGGCTCACAAATATGGTGCTGTATGGGAGACAGATCGAGTTCCGGCAGGGGCTCTGCAGCTGCGGCTGGTGGTGACCGGTGGTTTTGATGGGAAGTGGGTGTGGGCTCCAAGTGTTCTTCCGGCGGACTGGAAGGCAGGGATGGTGTATGATACAGGGGTTCAGATAAGTGATATTGCTCAAGAAGGTTGTTCTTCTTGCGAAGAAGGGGATTGGTAGTAGTGGATGCGTTCACTAGTTCTGCTGGGTCTAACAATGTACATATGGTCATTTGTTGATTGTTTCTGTCAATCTCTTCGAATAATTGTACCTTGAGTCTTGTAGGTGTTGTTGAGCAGCTAAGAGCGACTGACTTGTCAAACTTTTTTTGGGTAAGCACTGACTAAGAAAACGGGCAAAATCCAGAATCAATTCAATCTTTGATAATCAAATGCACAAATGAGTGGTTAGAATGTCAGTCTAATCTCCCTCCGTCCTATGGCCGGAGTGTCCACTATCCAATAAAAATCATCTATTTTCCACATGTAACATCTTAAACAGGAGGGAGTATTTAAAAAAATTCGCCTCCTTATGCAACTCGTGCATAGTTCAAATTACCAAAAAGTATTTTGTATGAGTAGTTCACCGCCCCCTCTTTTAGTCAGCCTACCACACCATACATGAACTGTGGATATAAAAAGGGCTGGGCTGCCTAAAGCTAGAGATGGAGGTCTCTAAAGCTAGCTGGACATGATTAAGTTAACTTTTAACTGGATAGATGGGACCTATTTAGAGAAAATTGTGGAAAGAATGGGTTTCTTAAAAAATGGATCAATCTCGTGATGACGTGCATTACACGAGCCAAATCCTCAATCCTTACCAATGGTAACCCCACACAGGAATTCAACTGTTCCCGGACATAAGGTAGGGTATCTCCGCATTTATTCATAAGTTTATTTCTAAAATTATAATACATCTTATGCCCAATTGTACATGTCTAAATTAGAAATCCAAAATGAACTGATTTTAGTTCGTTTGGGTTTTCGGATCCAGATAGGTAATATTGGTCTGAGGGAGTTCAAGGCAGGTTGGTTTGCTTGGTAAATAAATAAAATTGCTGGATTCATGATTAACTTCAAAGAGTACTTCCGAAATGTCACACTGCCATCCAAGGATGGCCCATAGTTAGGACCCGACTAGAAGGGGCAAGGAAACTGACCTCTTAGAGCACCACATCGCGCCGCCAATCCCCTTGGGTGCATACAAGACCCACCCATCATACGCACCAGGTAAATTAGGATATAATCCTGGGTG
The DNA here is from genome assembly GCA_039654745.1 of Houttuynia cordata. NCBI lineage: Eukaryota > Viridiplantae > Streptophyta > Magnoliopsida > Piperales > Saururaceae > Houttuynia > Houttuynia cordata. The sequence goes on along the minus strand of CM077504.1, from coordinate 49,506,733 downwards.
GGTGGTCAACGGAGTGGGGGTTCGAGCTCAGAACCTCCGCTCAAGGGAAACGCGTTCTATCCATCACACAAACATTCTGTTGGTCAACTTCATTAATGTTGCCTCCTAATATCAAACTCCGGGTCAATCCAGTTCCACCCGCGGTCTAACCAAACTTGCCAATCTGTCATCAATCGGAGTCGACTATCGGTCCAATTTTCTATGCGCTTTGGGACAATTTGGTTGTGAGCATTTACTACATAACACAATAAACTAAAAAATACTAAAAAAATAAGCACAAGGAAGGCCAATAACTTATTTGATTATTTGCTAAAACAAGTCTCCTTAAACTTTCGAATGTATTACAAATATTATATAATTTGCAATGGTCTCCTCAACTCTTTGTCATTTATGAGTGAGATAATAACATTGGAATCCCCTTAAATATGAATCTTCTAAATATTAGGATATGAAACTAAGTGAATACCCATATTGGGATATCCAAATTTTGAGTCTCTGTAAAAGCCACATTTTTTGCTTTAGCATTGTCATTAGAGGTGGCAATGGGCTAGGCCATCCAGCAAGCTGGCCCGGCCCAGTACCAATGGGTTGGGCTTCGGCCCAGCCCGCTCGTGTAAGGGTCGGGCAAGACCCAGCCCATAGGAAAGGTGGGTCAAGACCAGGCCTCAATTTTAGGCCCACGGGCCCAGCCCAGCCCAAGGCCCGGAGATGGACCGGCCCGGGCCCAGACCGTGGCCTGGTCTATAGCCCACATGTGGCCCAACCCCATTTAAAAAAAATAATAATTTGGGCCACGGGCCGGGCCTGCCTCTCAGGCAATGGGCGGGGCCGGCCTGGTTCTGTGGAACTCCAATGGGCCGGCCCAGGCCTAGCCCAATGCCACCTCTAATTGTCATGCACTAATATAAAAGTCCCACATCGTCTAAGAGTATAAATCTAAAGTTCTACATGCTCTATAAAAAAGAAATGAAGGGATAATCTTTGCATCCAACCAAGGTAAGCCAAAATGGGTCAATCCTTTGCATAGTAGAAAGTTATGGGCCTTCTTCACAAAAGAAAGTCGAGTCGAGCTCGAGCAGATTCTCAAGTTGAACTTCTAGTTAATACGAGTTTATTTTTTTTAGTCGAGCCGAGTCAAGTTTTTTTGGGTCGAGCCGAGTCAATTTAGAGGGTGGCTCGAGGCTCGCTTCGAAAAAAGTCGAGCCGAGTCAAGCTAGGCACTAGTCAACCAAAGTTTGAGCCAAGCCGAGTCGAGCCAGAAAAACTTGCAAGCTGACTTGGCTCGTGAACACCCTTACCCATAGTTCATGGTACATCTCTTTTTCTGCTGAGTAAGTTCTTGGAGACCTTTTGGTAGGAATTGGTTGAATCTAAGATGTAAACTTTAATTGTGGCTCATGCGATTATATATGTTCTAAATTTAATATTTGACAGCTCTTGCTCAAGGTTTTAAAACCCGGACCAGTCATTAACCCGGAATTTTTGCAGAGTAGGTTCAACCGGGGGTCACCCCGGGTTAGACCGATTGCTGATGTCATCGATACAAAAAATTGAAAACAAAACCTTCCCAAAACTTTATATGATATAAAAACTTTGGATAGTCCAATGTTCCCTATGTAGCAATTTAATTAACAAAAAACCACATTGCAAAAAGTAAAATTTTTAATTCCCTTTTTCACATATAAATTTTCAATTCCAAATAAACAAAGCTATACATTCCATTACTAAATTTCAAAATCCAAAATTAATATTCTACGTTCCACAATGATAATCAAAGTTCTACATTGTATTATAAAAGGTCCTTCATCCTTTCTCCACATTTAAAAGAGAGGCAATCTCTGTATAAGCAATTTGGTGAAAAATTACAATCCATATTTCAAAACAAAGCTCGTAATTCCTCTTTGTTGACAGAGGGTCGATGGAATACGATGAGCTTTCTCTATACCTGCTTGAGGCTGACTTAGGCAAGAGGAAGCAAGATGATGGCGTCGGACGCCAAAGACCATCTCTGTTGGAAAGTGGATATGGAGGTGGCGGCAATCGTCTCTCTAACTGTAGGGCAAACTGGGTGGGGGAGTCAGGGATGGGAAGGAAGAAAGATTTGGATTTTTTTTTGTTGATGCCTGTCGAAAAAATTCGCACGGACAGGTCGCCCGGTTTGCTGGTTTGACTCGGCAGTTTGTTTTGACCCAACTAGGTTAATCTACTCGGCAAAACTTGCTAACTCCACTCGAAACACCCGGCTTAGTCGAGCCGGTCGGGCCGGTTCGGTTTTTAAAACCATGCTCTTGCTACGATAGTCAATTAATTGATATTTTTATTTCCAAGATGCGTCTAGGCTGACCGGCTGGCCATGACCATGGTAGGCAAATAGAGGCCTAATTCCTACGATGTTACATATATAGGTGCCTATCATACTAGCTATGACCATCATATGTACCACACCTAAATCCTTAATGTACCATGACCATGAACTCTAGTAATGGAGCTCAGTTAGGAAAGCTATTTCTTTCAATAATGGCAGGGTAGTTATTTCAAACCAGCTAACAAATTTGCACATCACTAGGAACCGCACAAAAAGAGAAGAAAATTGTTCTCTAGCTATGTCACGCCCCAAAATTTTTAGCTTCATCATAGAGTGGAAAATAATAATAGTAGTAATGTGACAGAAGCTTTGGGATGCGACCGAATAAACCTTACCTTCAATTACACCATCATAAAAAGGCATAATTGAAACTCTTCCTCGAATGGAATTATTGACTAAATGAAATAAAAAGATCAATACAATACTAATAATAAACAAATATTTAAAAGTTTGGCACGCATGCCAATTTATTACAAGTTTGAGAATAAACTAAAATAAAAGATTCATCTACTCCAAACTTCAAGATCTTCAAGTCCTACTACTTTTCAGCATTCAGTCCTTGTCATACCTGCATCGTAGGATGCATGAGTACTTCGAAGAAATTGTCGGTAAGCATACTGTGAGTCCACATCAGAGAGAGCCTCGCAAGGTCCCTTATAGAGAGTTTACTGATAACTGATACTGTTGTGTACGTCATGTTGTATATGTCAGCATAACCTCTGGGCAGATCTTATATTAAGCAGAATAGCTTTACTTTCTATATTAGGCTAGTTTCATTTTATTGCAATGTAATAGGTCTGATGAAATATCGTATCTTGTAACGGGCTGATGGGAAGGACATCGTGTCTGTAATGGGCTAGAATCACGGCCCATCAGCTGGCCAGTAGTTGGTGCGCCTCCCTAGGAGACGTGCCCATCTTGTTATAAAGAGGGTATTCTCCCTCGTGGATGGTTATGCATTATTGAAGTTCTCTTTTCCTCCCCTATTTTCTTCTTCTTCTTTATATTTTGCTGATCCCAGTCCTTGGTATCAGAGTACTCGATCTACGGGCAATCATGCCTCCTTGCAACCAGCCGGCCAATGGCTTCGAAATTCCACTAGAGCCAGAGGCCGCCAAGGAGGTCTCCAGCCCAAAGATTGATATTGATCCCACGCAGACAGCTATGTTGGCCTTGCTGACCTCGATCAATGAGCAACTTAAGGAGATGAGGCTCGAGCGAGCTCCAAATCAGCCTTTCCAATCTACAACATTGACCATGCTGCCACCCTCAAGGGAGATGGGAAGCCCTAGCCGACCAGGGGGGTCCCATATGCTTGGTGGTTCATTGCTCGGCCAGGCTGCAGGTCAGTCCCTTCCCCATGGAATCCAACTCGGATCCATAAACCTGAACGTTGAGAGTGGCCGCCCTGGCCTGGATGCGCGAGGCATACCAGGTGCTCGAGGAAACGCCTCAATGGCCACACACCCACGTCACATTTAGGATGAGATGGAGGATGACTGTGAGGAGCCCCAGGGGACTCGTGGAGGCCAGAGAGGCAGCACTAAACTTAGACTGGCTCGGCTACAGTTTTCGAGGTACAACGGCGATGAATCCCCGTCGAATGGTTGTATAAGGCGGACAAATTTTTTTCATACCAAGGAACGTACTCTGATGCTGAGAGCCTGCGGGTGGCAGCCTTCCACCTGGACGGCGATGCATCCATTTGGTTCCAGTCCTACGAGAAGGAGACTCGTTTACCCACTTGGGTGTCTTTCTCCGACGAATTGTGCGTCCAATTCGGACCAAATGAGTTTCAGGACTTCAACGAGATGCTGTCTACTCTGAGACAAACAACTACGGTGAGAGCTTATTACTCCGAATTTATGAAAATTGCTAATCGTTTGCCAGAGTGGCCGGTGGCAGCTCTTGTCGGCACATTCAAGTGCGGGCTGAAACTGCAAATCGTTGATGAGATGCGCACTTTCCATGCCATACCATGCGTGAGGTGGTGCGTCATGCCCCGATTGAGGAAGAAAAGTTGGTTCGACAACGACGAGGGGGCCGTGGGGCATTGGCTCAGCGTCCGTATAGCAACCAAACCCCTATTGTGGCTCCAGCACCTGGCTCAGGCCCTAGTCGACCAACCTTGCCTGGGTCGATCCCCACTCCTATCCGTCGCCTAACTCCAGCACAGGTGGTAGAGCAGAGGGCAAAGTGACTATGTTTCAACTGTGATGAAAAGTTTGTCCCCGGCCACCGTTGCTCGGTTCGGGGTAGTTTACTTATAGAGGAGGCTAAGGACAAGGAACCATATCAGGTTGACAAGGTAACCAACCCCTACGACCATGTGCAGACCGAGATTTTAGTGCACGCTTACTTCGGCACCTTCACCCCACAGACCATGCGCGTCCAGGGTCTATTGAAACGACAGCAGGTGGCCATATTGATTGATAGTGGTTCCACCCACAACTTCATCAATGATATAGTGGCCCAACGACTGGGGTGCTATGTGTCTGATGCTAAACCTTTTCATGTGCTCATCGGCGATGGCAAACATTTACGGAGTTCGGGTGTGTGTGCCCAGGCCTCTCTGACCATCCAAGGGCATACATTTACCATAGACCTGTTCCTATTGCCTACCAAAGGGGCGGATGTCATGTTGGGAGTCCAATGGTTGTAGGAATTAGGAGATGTGATTTGGAATTTCCGCGACCTCATCATGGACTTCGAAGTACAAGGGGAGAGGGTGCGTATACATGGGTCCCAACCCGGGGCCTTACACTCAACACAGGCAATTGATTCCTTATCTTGGTTTGCACCTCATGGGGTGTTCCTTCAGCAGCGTGCCATTGGGGATGTAGAATAGGGGGACCTACCGCATGACATGCGTCTCCTCCTGGATGAACACGCAGATATTTTCTTCAAGCCCACAGGTCTTCCACCACAGCGGCACCACGACCACCACATCTCACTTGTTTCAGGGGCTCGACCAACTAATATTCGCCCATATCGCTACCCTCACATCCAGAAGGCTAAGATTGAGCGACTGGTGGGCGACATGCTGCGTACAGGTATTATTCAGCCCAGCCACAATTCCTTTTCTTCACCGGTGTTACTTGTGCGCAAAAAGGATGGCACATGGCGCTTTTGTGTAGACTATCGCGCCCTCAATGCCATTACGGTCAAAGACAAGTACCCCATTCCGGTGATCGAGGAGTTGCTGGATGAATTAGCAGGAGCTACAGTCTTTAGCAAGCTCGACTTGCGTTCCGGGTACCACCAGATCAGGATACAAGCCTCTGATGAGCACAAAACTACATTCCGTACCCATGATGGACATTTCGAATTTCTGGTCATGCCGTTTGGGTTGACAAATGCTCCTGCCACCTTCCAAAGCTTGATGAATGACATCTTTCATCCTTTACTCTGCCAGTTTGTATTGGTCTTCTTCGACGATATTCTCATTTACAGCACGTCGTGGGAGGAACATTTGGGTCACCTCAGGAAGTGTTCTTTCGAAAGTTCACAGGTGGAATATCTGGGGCATATCATATCGCATGAAGGTGTAGCCACTGACCCGTCCAAGGTTACAACCATGTTATCCTGGCCGACACACCAATGTGTCAAGGCACTGCGAGGGTTCTTGGGTCTGACGGGCTATTATCGCCGTTTCATTAGCCACTATGGAGTTATCGTAGGGCCACTCACGGCCTTATTAAAAAAGGGAGCCTTCACGTGGACCAATGAGGCACAGATGGCCTTCGACAGACTGAAGCAGGCCATGGCTAGTGCGTCTGTCTTGGGGCTACCAGACTTTTGTCTTCCATTTGTTGTGGAGACCGACTCCTCAGATACGGGTCTTGGGGCTGTCCTCTTGCAGAAGGATCGCCCAATTGCTTTTTTCAGCAAGTTCTTGTCGGGTTGTACCCTTTCATTGTCTGCCTATGAACGAGAGATGTTGGCCATCATTCACGCGGTGACAAAGTAGCAGCCATACCTCTTGGGCCGACGGTTCATCATACAGACTGACCATCAACCGCTGAAGTATTTCTTGGAACAATGCGTATCTACTCCGGCAGAGCAGAGGTGGGTCAGTAAGCTATTGGGTTACGATCATGAGATTACATACAAGAAGGGAGCAAAGAACACCATAGCAAATGCCCTATCTCGGCGGCCCATGGAGGGTCTGTGCATGGCGTTATCCAGGCCAAATTGCCCCTTTATCCAGGATCTACATCACTCGTACTTGGAGGACCCATCGACCAAAGAGCTGGTCCGTCGCATTCAGGCAAAGCCCACTGTCGATCCCTTCTATGCCTAGCGGGATGACCTTTTGTTTTGGTGGGAGCGCTTATGGGTGCCCAATTATTCAAACTTGCGCCGCCGCATCATCTCTCATTTCCATGACACACTACTTGCGGGTCACGAAGGTTCATTTCGCACCTACAAGAGGGTGAGCCAGAGTTTTTTATGGCAGGGTCTATGACGTGCAGTACAGAATTATGTATCATCCTCTGATACTTGTCAGCGGGCCAAATCGGCAACCACTTCATCAGCCAACCTCCTTTAGCCCTTACCCATTCCGAATAATGTTTGGGAGGATGTTTCGATGGATTTCGTCGAAGCCTTACCCTTGGTCCAAGAGAAATCCGTCATTTTGGTAGTCGTCGATCGGTTATCCAAATATGCACACTTCTGTGCACTGAGTCACCCCTTTACGGTTTGAACTGTTGCTGAGCTTTATGTGAAAGAAGTCGCTAAGCTGCATGGTATGCCGAGGACTATTGTTTCTGATAAAGACCGTGTCTTCCTTTCCAATTTTTGGCGCGAATTCTTCGCTCTACAAGGTACGGAATTACATATGAGCACTGCTTATCATCCACAGACAGACGGCCAAATGGAGGTCATGAACAGGTGTTTGGAACAATATTTACGGTGTTTCGTGGGCGATCAACCTCGTCGTTGGTTCCAGCTCTTACCGTGGGCCGAATGGTCCTATAACACAGCATATCACACTCGCGCGGGCTTCACTCCGTTTGAGATCGTGTATGGTCGGCCTCCCCCTACGGTACTTTCTTATGTCCCTAACCGTTCTTCTATCGCTGAGGTGGACTACATGCTGCAGACCAGGGGCGAGGTACTTAGGCAACTCAAGCTCAACTTGCATTCGGCTCAGAACCGTATGAAGCAGATCTATGATAGCAAGCACACCGATCGGGTATTCCAGGTGGGGGCGTTGGTCTATGTGTCTGTTCTGCCATTGTGCCAGACATCATTATTTGGTTCAGAGCACACCAAATTGGCTCCCCGTTATCATGGGCCTTATAAGGTTATTGAGCGCATTGGCCATGTGGCATGTCGGTTGGCTTTACCACCGGGCTCATTGGTGCATCCTGTGTTCCACGTCTCACGTCGCCGCCATTTTGTGGGCGACTCAAATAGGGTTGCTAACAGCGCGCCTCCACCCTTTATTGGACCAGCGGATTCTGAGGCATTTGCCCCTGCTTCTATTATTGACAAAAGCCGCGTTCGTCGTTTGGGTCGAATTGTGACCGAGGTGCTAGTTGCTTGGCAGGGCCAGCCTTTGGAAGATGCCACGTGGCTGGTGGAGAATGATTTCTTGGATTAGTTTCCAGCATGGACGCCTTGAGGACAAGGCGACAGCAGAGCGTGGTGGAATGTTGTGTACGTCATGTTGTATATGTCAGCACAACCTCTGGGCAGATCTTATATTAAGCAGGATAGCTTTACTTTCCATATTAGGCTAGTTTCCTTTTATTGCAATGTAATAAGGTCTGATGAAATATCGTATCTTGTAACGGGCTGATGGGAAGGACATCATGTATGTAATGGGCTAGAATCACGGCCCATCAGCTGGCCAGTAGCTGGCGTGCCTCCCTAGGAGACGCGCCCATCTTGTTATAAAGAGGGTCTTCTCCCTCGTGGATGGTTATGCATTATTGAAGTTCTCTTTTCCTCCCCTATTTTCTACTTCTTCTTTATATTTTGCTGATACTCACGACAGAGATATAGTAATATCCTCTATGAAAATGACATCCTTACTTCCAGCCGAATCGCAAGTGACAAAACAAACTGAGGTAATCTACAACTCAAACATTTTACACATGGCTAAATTTTGAAAAGAACTCTTGAGAAAGAATTAGTGAAGAACTAGCTATCATGACTCTAGTGTATTCAAGGTTTAATTCCGAGTAATATGATATTCAAGTTCCAATGAAGGATTGTGTCGGAAAAAAGTGGGAATGCAGGACAAACAGAGAGTTATCGAAAAGACATAAACAATTGGTCAAGCAATGTAATTAGAAACCTAATGACTCAGTCGTTCCTCAGAGATTCTTATCTAAAATTTAGTAGTATTCATTAGCTAGATTATAGGTGTAATTATAGTACAAAGGTTTATATTAGTCAAGGATCAATTACTTTTTCCAAAGGAAAGTGTGTTGTTCCAACATAATAGATGATTCAAACAATTGGCATAAACAGTATGAGCAGAATGAGAACTGGAACTTTTTATAGTATGTGCTCCTATGAGTCTAGATTCCTACAAAATTAATGGCATATTTTTATGATTTTTATAAAATTATTTATGACCATTTTGTACAGGTCACCAGCGCAAAATTAGTTATGGCTAGGAGAAATGTTTTGATCTGTCTATTGTGCTTAATTTTTTACACTTAAAGGATTTAGATATATGCTGATGTGATACCTTTTCACTAATATAGAACCATGTTGGACATTAGTATAGTAATTTGGGACAAACCCAGTTTATTTCTCTGTCTATATATGATTGTATAGTTATATCTATTAGAATGAACAAAATTGAACAGTTGGACATCTAATACCAGACAAAAATAGACTCATCTACCGTGAACTGATGTCTATCATAACATGTGACTGAATGACCAGCAAGGTTTAGGAATGAACGGAGAACAATCAGCCTTGGTCTGACTGCAAAGGTAAGTATTTATAACATCTATTTCAATAAAACATGAAGGCCGGACTATTGGACAATTAATAATGGATGCTCATGAACCTAATGTTGAACATGGGACATGTGCCTACTGGTCAGCAACATGTAGGGACCCAATCCAAAGGTGTAGAAGTGTGGATCGATCAATCTAACAAGATACAAACGATTGTTGTCATTTAGCAATGTCTTGATTCGTTAAACTTGACTTAATTCTTTCAAAACTAGGGCAACTTAAAGGGACAGAACTGTTGTGAACCAACATGGCAGCCACAGAGGACACAAAATAAAAAAAGTTCTTATCATACTCCAACACATGTAACAGAGAAGCAATACAAGTGCACAATTGTAATAAATCTCAATAGTTTCTGCGAAACTTCAAGCACGGTATCACAACAACAGATGACGCATGTATATAAAATGATAACACATCAATTCTAGCAAGAAGATGATGTACATGACATTAGAAAATCGGAACTTAGATATTCAATATTGAAAGGAAAATTCTAGGTAAAACAATAGAAAAATCATCTTACCTCGAGTATTTGTTGTAGTTTTTTCGCCTCCTGCGAATAGTTTCGTCAATTTGCACTCTTCCTCGATGCACTCTTTTGATCAGCCAGCAAGAAGAAGAGGGAAGGAATGAGGGAGAGAAGGTTCTGGTTGAAGAGAGTAAGGGAGAGAAAAGGCGCAAGGGAGAATTTTGACTGGCCGGCCAAAGTAATGGCCAACCAATATGATTTTCGGTTTAATAGAACTAGGGTTTCCTAGTTCAAGTTGGACCACTACAATACCTTTGATTAGACTTCAACACATCTCAGCCATCCATTAAAAACTTCCTCCTTAATCCTCTCTGGCACCCCGCTACACTAGAGTTCAGTTCGAGTAGGATTCCTAACTGATTCCTAATTTTAAGGCACTTTCTATGTTAACTATCCAGTAAACTAGCTAACTGCCCAATTAAATTTCAAAACTCCTGGCGCCCTTCTTATTATGACGTCCCATATTAAATGTCAACTCAACTCTTCTCCTTCTTTAGTACAAATTATAATCAATTACATCAAATCTCAGCCTACCAAATAAACATCAACACCCCTTCTAATTTTCAAATCAATTTCAAATAGAACTTTCCTCCTTTAAATTGGATCCAATTTTAAATAAAAAAGGTAACTAACTAAAGAAGATTGAATTTCTAAAATTACCTGGTGCCCAAATGGTTTGTCGCCCATGCAAGCTTGGTGTTCAGTCACTTCGTAATCAACTGCACTTTTACGTATGCGGTAACTTCCAAAAATTACTCCCATCTTATCTAGGAAACTATGATAAATTATGAACTTATCGTTCAAAAGATCTACACTAAAGTTGCACCCCACACCTTCCTAGGTCTAGTGCCCAACCTAACCCTGGTGACAAACACTCCTTAGACCCTGGCACCAGGCTTAGCCCCAGCGCCAGAGTGTCCTGGTTAAAGCAAGCATTCTACAAATCACAGCTCTATTGCAACTAGGAAATATTAGACAACATTATAACAATTCATTTAAAAGAAATCAAGTTGAAAATTTTACTTTATTAATTTAGGTCGACCAAATAAATTTTATTTTATTTTATTTTATTTTATTTTATTTTATTTTATTTTTTGGTCATCATAAGCTAAGAGAGGAGCTCTTCATGATTGCTTCATCCTCCCATTGATATGATATCTAATGATGGTTTTTTCTGTTCACTTCTTTTGTCTCACTTGCCCCTTAAAACTGGGTGGAATCATGTAATCCTTCTCTCTAACCTCATCTTATTTTTGGGTATCTAATCAGTTAATGAGTTGACTCTGCTTGTTTGAGTCTTAGAAATTCAGGCTGCAGCTGCTAAATGTAAAAAACCGAAGTCATCCTCAAGGTTGCAAATGGTTCCATGTTAGCAAAACCAACATTCTGAGCTGAAGCTTAATCTAATCAAAAGGGCTTGGCTTGATTCTGTTACATTATATTTTGTAAACTTTTGCATAACTTAAGATACTATTGGAAAATGTAAGAGCAAGGGTTTGTTTTTCAGGTATGCATAATGATTTGGTGTCATTTTTTAGTTTCAAAAGCTGTGCAGAAATGAAGCCTAGTCGCACTTAAGCCGGATGCCAGAAGAGTGGGTGTTTTGCCTATCAAGCCAAAAGAGCGATTTAGCATATACTGTCTCCAGCTTGTTTTACCAATAGGTCGCTACTTTGATTCCTAAATAGGTCTGGAACCCACAATTTGCTCTATAATATACTAGAACTACTTGTTAGTTCTATAGATATTATTTTATTTGAACCAACAGTGTTTCTCACAAAAATATGGAAATTTAAAAACACACTTCACTTTGATACAAGTTATTGACAAAACCTGTCTTTTTTTAGCTGTTTAAGTGACAAACAAACTTTTGGTAAGATATGCTTTTTTTTGTTATAAAGGTATGATTAATTATAATCACTCATTAGCTCTTACAACTTATGACCAAAGATCCAGCTTCAGGCCGTGCCATTGGGCTTAAACCTTGCCGGGCTTGGAGTTGAATGATTCACTGGGATTGCTCAAGCCCCTACGAAGTCCAAACCAGGTTGACAATTAACTAAACTCGCTGGGCACTTGGCAAAAACCCAAGTTAACTTAACTCGCTAGGATGGTAAGAGCATCTCGAACTGAGTATTCAAATCTTTGAGTATCCACCCGCCGAAGTGGCAATTTGAGTACTCAAGTTTTGAGTTCTCACTGAGGTTTTTCTATATTACCTAGCCAATGAGCCCAAATTGTCATATTACCTAGTTCTTTCTGGGCTCCTATAATAGTACTAGTTTCAGGTTTTATACTTCAACGAATCATATGTCCATATAACCTAGTCTGGGGACCTGATCATAAAAAAATATAAAAAAACTACGATAAATAATATGCAATGTCCTAACATAGTTAGGCGATCACCATGACAAGAAAGATGAGGAAAAATAAAGAAAAACTGAAAAAGAATAGGTGAAAACGGATAAGAAATGAGATAGATACGTTGAAGTATATCTCATAAAAATTGTTACCAGCAACTTCTACCATGTATTTGTACACATTATAGTATTACACTTAAACTAATCATATCTTATTCATTTTTCATCCGTTTTTCCCTTTTTTTCATTCTTCCTTACTTTTAGCTCTCTTTCTTATCATTATGACATCATAAGGATCTTGAGATAATATTTAAAAAAATATAGTACAATCTACAATAAATAGCATACGGTGTCCCTATATAGTTAGGTTATCATCATGAAAAGAAATAAGAGAAAAAATAAAGAATAACACAAAAAAATGGGTAAAAATAGATACGAAATGAGAGAGATATGAATCGTTTAAAGCTTATCCCAAAAAAATAGTTATTACATTGTGTAATCGAGTACACGATAGCCTAGTTGCTATTGTGTATTTAGTATTACACACTTCAACGAATAATATCTCTTTCATTTCTGATCCATTTTTACCTTTATTTTCATTCTTCCTTATTTTTAGTGCTCTTTCTTATCATCATGATATTATAATGATCTTGAGATAATATCAAATCACATCTCCTTCATTTCTAGTCTATTTTTTTAATTTTTTAATTTTTCTTTATTTTTAGTGTTCTTTCTTATCATGATGATATCATAATGATCTTGAAATAATATCTAAAAAAATATAAAAAAAATTCACGATAAATAGTATGCAGAGGATGTTGATAAGAAATTGTATTAAAAATAAGGAAAAATGAAAAAAAGGCAAAAATATATAAAAAAATTCGAGAGATATTAATCGTTAAAGCTTGTTCCAAAAAATTAGTTATCATGCACTCGATTACACGATAACCATGCTATCGTGTAATCAAGTACACACGATAGTATTACACAATTCAGCGAATCATATATCTCTCTAAATTGTAATCTGTTTTCACCATTTCTTTTTGTTCTTTCTTATTTTTAGTGTTTTTTCTTATCATTATGATATCATAATGATTTTGAGATAATATCTAAAAAATAAATAGCAAAATCTATGAAAAATAGCATGCGGTTTCCCAACATAGTTAGGCTATCATCATGATAAGAAAGATGAGGACAAATAAAGAAGAACGTAAAAAAAATCGATGAAAGCGGATAAGAAATTAGAGATATATGAACCATTAAAGCTTGTCCCAAAAAATTCGCTATTGCATACTCGATTAATGTTATCGTGTAATCGAGTACATGATTGCTATATTTTTGGGACAAGCTTTAACGATTCATCTCTCTCTTATTTCTGATCCGCTTTCACCCATTTTTTTATTATTTTTAGTAATTTTTCTTATAATGATGATATCATAAGGACGTTGAGACATTGCATGCTATTTATCATGGATTTTGCTATATTTTTTTAAACATTATCTCAAGGTCATTAAGATATCATGATAAAAAAATACTAAAAATAAAGAAGAACGATAAAAATAGACGAAAACGGATCAGATATGATTCGTTGAAGTGTGTAATACTATCGTGTAGTCAAAGACAATACACGATAGTATTTTTTGGGATAAACTTCAACAATTTATTTCTTATCCGTTTTCACTTATTCTTTTTGCGTTCTTCTTTATTTTTCATCCTATTTCTTGTTATGATGATATCCTAACTATGTAGGGACACCACATGGTATTTATCATGGATTTTATTATATTTTTTATATATTATCTCAAGATCCTTATGATGTATGATGATAAGAAAGAGCACTAAAAATGAAGAAGAATAAAAAAATGGGTGAAAATGGATCTGAAATGAAGGAGATATCATTCGTTGAAGTGTATAATACTATTGTGCAAATATATGTCACTGCTATCGTGTAATCGAGTATACGATAATAGTGTATATAAATGTCACGCCCCAAATTTCCAAGACCCGATTTACGCGGAAGCGCCAATCCAATGACGGTTATAGGGTAGGAAACCTGGGACTGACCAAATACTCGAGTCTACGCTTATCCCATTTAAATATTATGGGACTTGCAGGATCGTCATGACTTAAATAATATTTACTTACAAAAGGTAGAATAACTGAAAGGAAATCTTAATTATCTATTACAATATCTGAAATTGTCTTAACAACCTCACAAATCAAAATGGCACGCAGGCCGAAGTTCAAACACCAAAATATAACATAAAGAAACGAGTCTTCAAAGCTCCAACATCAGTCCACGTCACTGGATACTATAACTTCTGCTCCACCTTAATTCCTGCATCAGAGGATGCATGAGTATTCCATAGGAAATACCCAGTAGGATACAGAAAACCCACACTGGAATAATAAAAGAAGACTCCAAATAGGTATAGTTTAACAGACTCAGGTTCAATAAAGACTGAGTTTACTTACCTGAAACCAAATGCCATCCGAGACACATCCAGGTCAAGGGAAAATAACTCAAAGACTCCAAACTTTCATAGAGTAGTGGAGATAAGATAAGCTTCGGACATTCAAAGTGACAGAGTACAATTTCTGCTCTCAAATTTTCATCAATACCAGAACATCCTAGTGGTTCTTCAGAGGAACCTTGCCATGCGTCTAGGGATGTTGGCCCCATCGGTGCTTACGGGCACAATGGGCGGAGATTGCAGACCTTCCGTAATGTCATATAATCTAAGCGCACGCGGTTGCCGTCATCGGCTGAACTACAGAGGTTCATAAAATCTGAGATCTAGCAATGGCTCGTGAGCATACTATGATTCCGACTAAGAGCTCTTATAAATGCTACTTAGCGGAGAAACAATTCTTGGGAACAACTAGCCCTATTGTCAAAAGGCTTAGAACAAGACTTTCTAAAATTTTAATTCTTCATAGGAGTGAAAAGCAAATGTCGAACAATATCTGAAACGACTCACTAAGAGTGTTAATAGTCTGGAATCTCAAATGAGACCCGACTATAAAGAGACACATCACAAGGTTTTTCAAAAGTTCATATCTGCCGACATCAAAGTCGTACCTAACACTAGAATTGATAATCCCCGACTTAGAATAATTCGAATGACGTGTCTAAGATAGACCACGTCAGAGACATCGAAGACAACTGCAAGTTTGAATACTCTTGAGTCTTGAATGGTCCAAGAGAAGAACAAAAAGGATTATTATTATGAGACACCACATTTAGCTCTAAGACCATTGATATTCATTTAGGGTTACTGTTCTCAGTACCTTATAAATCATATTATACTTGATTAAGGTCTTAAATATCAACTTAACTCAAGCCTCTTAAGTTTATTAAGATTTTAAGTCTTTTAAAACCAGAAACAGTGTTCTGCTCAAAACAGAACAGCCCATTTTAACTGGTCACCACGGACTATACAAATTGATTCAATCTATGAACTTTTTATCTTGAATAGCCTCAGATGTCTATTTTTCAAATTGATAAACGTCTTAATTTTATGATTATTATATATTTAGTTATCATTTTTCGAATGAGGTCTGTCTGTGCAGGATTACTCCTGGCCGAGACCAATTAACTTATGTTATACTTAATTTACTAATGTATAAACTTTAGTAGCTCCTTATTAGTCTTTTCTGACATTAATTTAATATTACTTAAGATTTTTACAAAGCCCTATTGGTTCTGAAATCTCAGTTTATAATTCAATTTTCCATCAGATTTTACAACCCGATTACTAAGTCATTTTCCTTATCTCATTATTCAAGTGATACTAACATATAATTCCGGACAACTTTAGGACTCATGACACACTGACATTACGTCAGACCACAACTGAAATCACAGAGGAATGATTTTACCAAGAATAATCTCATAGTTATCATAGGTGTATACATTAACCAATTATCTATTTAATCGATGTTATACTATTAGCGATAGATATAACAATACCCTTAAGTTGTATGATAAATCGGACAAGGAAATGCACCAAAGTGCTTTGATATGACACAAAGATCCAATCTTTATTCAAGAAAGAGCATGAATACGAATAGCATCATCACATAGAATACGAGCATGATTTAGATCATCATAGGAATCCAAAACCAACTTTCGTTGGACAGCATATGAAGAAGTGATTGACATGAAACACAAACACTAACGAAATCAAGAAGTCACGTGGGGATATCAATCAGGGTTCGGCAAAAAGAATTCAAGGTATACGAATACACGATTACAAGCATCAACATTCTTCTCAAGCAATCAACAATATCAATATCAAATAAGAATAGTGGGAAAAGATATCCTACTAGATTGAAGATACCGAATTCTTCCCGAGCACTCTTGACTCCAACAATGTCGCACCACCACCATGCCGGTCGACCTTGCTTGAACCACCACGAACACCACCGGAGATAGGTTGCCGCCGGTCGGAAAAGAGAGAGGGAGAGAGAGAGAGATTGAGCTAGGAGGTGCTCAAATGGCTTAAGCACTCCAGCCAAAAACCGCCCCCTACTAGGCCCTATTTATAGACTTTCTAATTGATTTCCCACCGTTGATCATCCCCTCAAATCAAAGGCTCAGATTGCATCAGAAAATTCTGGAA
Organism: Houttuynia cordata; assembly: GCA_039654745.1. Taxonomy (NCBI): domain Eukaryota; kingdom Viridiplantae; phylum Streptophyta; class Magnoliopsida; order Piperales; family Saururaceae; genus Houttuynia; species Houttuynia cordata. Next base: position 49,489,871 of record CM077504.1, on the reverse strand, counting down.
TTCCCCTTTCCCATATGACTCTTTGGTTTTCTACTAATTGAGTTAATGGAGTCAATTGCATGGAATTAGTGTTAACTCTCAACTAACTCCACTAACTCACTCGATCCTTGCACAATTAAGTGGTTTAGAGTTTCATAGTAACCACCACCTACCCACATAAGTAATTTCTAATTCATATCTTTGATTAATCCCATATTAACTTTATTTCCAAAAATGACACAACTTTACATTTACTTACCAAATAATAATATCTTATGAAAATCCTCAAATCAAATTGATTTCCAAAAAGGGTAAACCATTAATGAAAATTCAAACAAAAAGGGTCCCCTCCACATGGCGCCCAAGGGTGTCCACATCACCCAAAAGGTGGCGCACCACTACAGGATCCACGTGGCCCTCTAAAGTTTTCACGCGTCTTAGAACACAAAATCTTAGATGAACGGTTAAGATGACTTACACGTGTGATGTGCAGTTCCACCGTGCACGAGTCCTACACCTGGTAGCACTTCCATTAGGCTCCACCACACGTATACTTGCCCGCGTGACTAGCCCTAGCCCGGGCACTCAAGTGGCCCTGGCGTCAAGTGTATTCAACCTCTGGCGTCAGAGGGGTTACAGCGCCAGGCCTAGTCCTCGCGCTCGGTAAAACCTGCCCAATCGATTTTTCGGGCGTTATATCCTCCCCTCCTAAAAAGAACATTTCGTCCTCAAAATGCCGATAATCATTCTTCAAAGAGTTGAGGGTAAGATTTCTTCATCTCATCTTCTGATTCCCATGTCATTTCCTCGGAGTGCTGGTTTTGCCACAGAACCTTCACCAATGGAATAGTCTTCTTTCGTAGCACCTGATCCTTCTTGTCCAAAATCTTGATAGGTCTCATCGGAAAGGATAAATCTGCCTCTAGTTCCATTGTTGTATAGTCCAACACATGAGACGCATCTGGTACGTACTTCCTCAACATCGATACATGAAATGTATTGTGAACATCTGCCAGCTGTGGGGGTAAGGCCAATCTGTAGGCAACCGGCCCGACCCGCTCCAAGATCTCAAACGGTCCAACAAACCTCGGGCTCAGCTTCCCTTTCTTACCAAATCTCATAACTCCCTTTGATGGAGAAACTTTTAAGAATACCTTGTAGCCTTCTTGAAACTCCAAATCTCGTCTTCGGTTATCTGCATAGCTCTTCTGTCTGCTCTGCACTGTCTGTAGTCTTTGTCGAATCTGCTTTACCTTCTCTGCACAATACTGTACCAAATCTGACTTCAACACTTGACTTTCTCTGACCTCTGTCCAGCACGTTGGTGATCTGCACGGTCTTCCATAAAGAGCTTCAAATGGTGCCATTCCAATGCTAGAGTGATAGCTATTGTTGTAGGCGAATTCAATCAATGGTAGATGATCATCCCAGTTTCCCTTCCAGTCGATAGCACACGCTCGGAGCATGTCTTCTAAGGTTTGAATGGTTCTTTCTGACTGTCCATCGCTCTGTGGGTGAAAAGCTGTGCTAAAATTGAGTTTAGTGCCCAGTGCTTCCTGAATTCCTTTCCATGTCCTGGACGTAAATCTTGGATCTCGATCTGACACAATCGATATCGGTGTACCATGTAATCTCACTATTTCTCTGATGTACAACTCTGCCAAACTCTCCGGATTCTGCTTCCATCTGATTGGTAGAAAATGAGCCATCTTGGACAATCGATCGACGATCACCCAAATCACATCCTTCTGCTTCTGAGTCTTTGGTAAGGCCACCACAAAGTCCATTGTAATGTGGTCCCACTTCCATTGTGGAATCTCCAAAGGTTGTAACAATCCCGCCGGTCTCTGGTGTTTCGCCTTTACTTGCTGACCAGTCAAACATCTGGACACGAACTTTCCAATGTCTCGCTTCATTCCATTCCACCAGAAGTTCCTCTTTAAATCTTGAAATAACTTGGTACTTCCTGGATGAATCGCATACTGTGAGTTATGCGCCTCGCGAAGAAGTTCTTGTCTCAATTCCGCATCCTTCGGCACGACCAATCTTCCTTAAAATAAGATACTCCCGTCAGCTCCTTTTGTGAAATTTGGCTTTTCCAGCAGCTTCTGCAACTGGGGGTTACTCTTCTGTGCTTCCAGCACCTTCTCATAGATCGTTGATCTCACCGAGATGTTTCCTAGGAATGAAGTTCTCTGAGTAGTTGGCCATTCCAGATTATACTTTCCCAAATCTTCTATCATACGCCATTCTTGCACCATCATATGCGCCATGGTTCCTGTCTTTCTACTTAGTGCATCTGCGACCACATTCGCTTTCCCTGGATGATAATGAATGGAGAAGTCATAGTCCTTCAAGTACTCCAACCATCGTCTCTGCCTCATGTTCAAATCCTTCTGAGAGAATATATACTTCAGACTCTTGTGATCTGTGAATACTTCAAAGGTTTCACCATAAAGATAGTGCCTCCAAATCTTCAAAGCAAACACGACCGCCGCTAGCTCAAAATCGTGAGTTGGATAATTCTGCTCATGGATCTTCAGTTGTCTTGACGCATACGCCACTACATGACCGTTCTGCATCAATACGCAACCCAGACCGCATTTCGATGCATCGCTATAAATGACGAACCCTCTTGATCCTGATGGAAGTTTCAGAATCAGTGCAGAAGTCAGTCTCCTCTTCAGCTCCAGGAAACTCTTTTCACAATCAGCATTCCAGTTAAACTTCACTTTCTTCCTTGTTAACTTGGTCATTGGCAAGGCTAAGCTGGAGAATCCTTCGATAAATCTTCGGTAATATCCTGCCAATCCCAAAAAGCTTCTGATCTCGGTCACGCTCTTCGGTTGCTCCCAATGAAGAATCGCTTCTACTTTTGTCGGATCCACCGAGACTCCATCCTTTGATATAACATGACCCAAGAAGTTAACCTTATCCAACCAAAACTCGCACTTGCTATACTTGGCATACAATTGATTCTCTCACAGAATTTGTAACACTTGCGCCAAGTGTCTTCTGTGCTCCTCCTGACTTGTAGAGTAGACCAATATATCATCCACGAACACGATCACGAACTGATCCAACAATGCCTTAAAGATTCTGTTCATCAAATCCATAAATGCTGCAGGGGCATTGGTCAGACCAAACGGCATCACTAAGAATTCATAGTGTCCGTATCTGGTTCTGAATGCTGTCTTAGAGATGTCTTCTTCCTTGATCCTTAATTGATGGTATCCGGTCCTCAAATCGATTCTTGAGAAAACTTTCGCTGACTGCAGTTGATCAAACAAGTCGTCGATCCTCGGTAACGGATACTTGTTCTTTATCGTCACTTGGTTCAGCATCCGGTAGTCAATACATAATCTCATAGATCCATCTTTCTTCTTCACGAACAAGACTGGTGCTCCCCATGGAGACACACTCGGACGAATCAACCGTTTCTCCAGTAACTCCTGAAGTTGTTCCTTCAATTCCTTCAACTCAGCAGGTGCCATCCGATATGGTGCCTTCGATATTGGTGTTGTCCCCGGTATCAGGTCTATAGTGAAGTCAACATCCCGTCTTGGTGGCAAACCAGGCAACTCCTCCGGAAAGACATCGATAAATTCGTTTACTACCTCAATTTCTTCTATACTAGGGGTAGTTTTCTCGACTGATAGAACATTCGCTAAAAAGGCTTTACAAACTTTAGCTACTAGTTTCTGCACTTTCATTGCAGAAATTAGACGATTATCTTTTCTCACTCGAATACCCTAGAACAACAGTTCTCTCTTCCCAGGAATTCTGAAGTAAACTCTCTTCTTACTACAATCTACTGTAGCACCAAACTTGGCTAACCAATCCATACCGAGAATAACATCAAAATCAACCATATCAAGTAACACCAAATTAGCAGGCAACACCATACCATCAATCACAACAGAGGATCCTTCCAGATACTCAGTAATTACGACTGAGTCTCCGACAGGGGTAGAAATAAAGAGATCATACTCCAGTCTAGAAGGTTGCCGTTCTAGACTCACAGCAAACACCACAGATATAAAGGATCTCGACGATCCTGGATCAATCAAAACCCTAGCCAGTCTATCCAGAACAAGAAGAGTACCTTCGATCACATCATCCGAAGTGTGAGCCTCTTCCGCGGAGGTTAAAGCGAAAACTCTAGCTTGACCCTTCTTGCTGGTCTCCCCTCCTGGCTTCGAGTTGTGGTTGGGGCAATGAGGTGAGATGTGTCCGACTTCGTTGCAACTGTAGCATCTCCGAGTGTCTTTTGGACACGGCTTTCCTGCATGAGACTGTTGTCCACAAAATCTGCACTTTCCTCCGGTATCCGAACCATTACCACGCTGAGGTTGACGGTAAGGAACCATCACTTGACTCTGACCATTGCCACGATTCCCTTGTGGTTGGTGCTTCTGTCGCTTAGCCTGACGATTGTTGAATCTGCCACCATTTCCAAATCGCTTGAAACCAGAGTGCTTGGAATTGTTTTCTGAACCTTTGCTCGATCCACCTTTACGCTCCTGAGTCCTCTTGTAATCATCCTCCAGTATTGAAGCTAATTCCACAGCTTTGGCCACCGTGGTTGGCTGTGAAACCAGTACCTTAGATCTTAAGCCATCGCGCAAGCCATCCACAAATCTTCTTGCCTTAACCAACTCATTTGGACAGGCGTCTGATGCAAAGCGTTGAAGCTGCTCGAACTTCGTCTCATACTGAAGAACAGACATGGAACCTTGGACTAGTTCCAGAAACTCCTTCTCCTTTCTGCGCTGAATATGCGGAAGAAAATACTTTTTGTTGAAGACTTCTTTAAATTCTGTCCATGAAATCTCTTGCCCTGCTTCAAAGTTATTACGCTCCACCGATTCCCACCAAAACACAGCTTTGCCGACAAAGAGATATGTCGCGAACACGACTCGTTCCTCTTCTGGAACCTTCATTGCTTTGAATAATCGTTCCACCTCGACTATCCAAAGTTCCGCCTTCTCTGGGTTATCTTCTCCAGAAAAAGCTGGTCCCGCTCTTTTAAACCTCTCTAAAGTTGGTGCCTTCACCTTAGGCGTACTGCTGCTGCTTCCACCATTCCTTAGTTCCTTTGCCAATTCTCTTACTATGTCCGTCAGATTCTGGCTAGATGCCTCTTCCTGCGAGGAATTTGGCACAGTACCCGATCGCCTTCCCCGATTTCCAGTCGCCGCCATCACAGAAAATCTACAGCCAAGGAAAGAAGGAGAATTAGAACTTAACACCAACGTTTCATTTTAATTCATCCTCCAATCCATGACTCCTGATTGCAAAATCGCAAACACAAAACGGAACACACAAGGCAAACACCACAAACAAGAGGAAAGATAACTTTTATTAATTCCACTTAGAGATTACACCTAAGCCCTGGAAAAACAGGGTTACTCCAGATTCTACTCAATTTAAAGATTCCTATTCGAGTCCCTGAACACCACATCTCAGAGGTACTCGTCTAAAATTGCTAAGGACACATGCATAGGTGCAAACACTAGAAAATCTCCATACCAATCTATCTCCCATTCGGTCATGTGAGGCCACCTATAACCTAGGGATTTAAACCTGATATAAAGTGTATAAAAAAGATCTGAATCGTCCCTCGCACGAACGTATACTGGATGATCTAGAACTGTTCGAAACTCTTGGTTAATCACGATCACGTGCTCCTCTTCGGGGTCCTCCTCCGGATCCTCTTCCTCGGGGTCCTCCTCCGGATCCTCTTCCGGATCTTCCTCGGGGTCCTCCTCATCTGGTTCTTCCTCTACATCAATCAAGTAAGGTTCTTCCTCCGTTCCGAGACCCATGATCTCCAACTTCCAGTTGTTCAGCCATTGACGAGCCGCCTCCTGTTGATCCTTCTCGTAAGTCCGTCCGCTACGTGTTAACACCATGCCTAAAGAAAAGGGTTTATTAGTCTCTAGGTACTCTCATTCTAAGGTTTCAAATTTTCCACACAAGGTTATCCTAATCTTTGTACAGTAAACAATCATTTAAGTCATTATGATGCTCTGATACCAAGATGTCACGCCCCAAATTTCCAAGACCCGGTTTACGCGGAAGCGCCAATCCAATGACGGTTATAGGGTAGGAAACCTGGGACTGACCGAATACTCGAGTCTACGCTTATCCCATTTAAATATTATGGGACTTGCAGGATCGTCATGACTTAAACAATATTTATTTACAAAAGGTAGAATAACTGAAAGGAAATCTTAATTATCTATTACAATATCTGAAATTGTCTTAACAACCTGACAAATCAAAATAGCACGCATGCCGAAGTTCAAACACCAAAATATAACATAAAGAAACGAGTCTTCAAAGCTCAAACATCAGTCCACGTCGCTGGATACTATCACTTCTGCTCCACCTTAATTCCTGCATCAGAGGATGCATGAGTATTCCATAGGAAATACCCAGTAGGATACAGAAAACCCACACTGGAATAATAAAAGAAGACTCCAAATAGGTATAGTTTAACAGACTCAGGTTCAATAAAGACTGAGTTTACTTACCTGAAACCAACTGCCATCCGAGACACATCCAGGTCAAGGGAAAATAACTCAAAGACTCCAAACTTTCATAGAGTAGTGGAGATAAGATAAGCTTCGGACATTCAAAGTGACAGAGTACAATTTCTGCTCTCAAATTTTCATCAATACCAGAACATCCTAGTGGTTCTTCAGAGGAACCTTGCCATGCGTCTAGGGATGTTGGCCCCATCGGTGCTTACGGGCACAATGGGTGGAGATTGCAGACCTTCCGTAATGTCATATAATCTAAGCGCACGCGGTTGCCGTCATCGGCTGAACTACAGAGGTTCATAAAATCTGAGATCTAGCAATGGCTCGTGAGCATACTATGATTCCGACTAAGAGCTCTTATAAATGCTACTTAGCGGAGAAACAATTCTTGGGAACAACTAGCCCTATTGTCAAAAGGCTTAGAACAAGACTTTCTAAAATTTTAATTCTTCATAGGAGTGAAAAGCAAATGTCGGACAATATCTGAAACGACTCACTAAGAGTGTTAATAGTCTGGAATCTCAAATGAGACCCGACTATAAAGAGACACATCACAAGGTTTTTCAAAAGTTCATATCTGCCGACATCAAAGTCGTACCTAACACTAGAATTGATAATCCCCGACTTAGAATAATTCGAATGACGTGTCTAAGATAGACCACGTCAGAGACATCGAAGACAACTGCAAGTTTGAATACTCTTGAGTCTTGAATGGTCCAAGAGAAGAACAAAAAGGATTATTATTATGAGACACCACATTTAGCTCTAAGACCCTTGATATTCATTTAGGGTTACTGTTCTCAGTACCTTATAAATCATATTATACTTGATTAAGGTCCTAAATATCAACTTAACTCAAGCCTCTTAAGTTTATTAAGATTTTAAGTCTTTTAAAACCAGAAACAGTGTTCTGCTCAAAACAGAACAGCCCATTTTAACTGGTCACCATGGACTATACAAATTGATTCAATCTATGAAATTTTTATCTTGAATAGCCTCAGATGTCTATTTTTCAGATTGATAACCGTCTTAATTTTATCGTTATTATATATTTAGTTATCATTTTTTGAATGAGGTCTATCTGCGCAGGATTACTCCTGGCCGAGACCAATTAACTTATGTTATACTTAATTTACTAATGTATAAACTTTAGTAGCTCCTTATTAGTCTTTTCTGACATTAATTTAATATTACTTAAGATTTTTACAGAGCCCTATTGGTTCTGAAATCTCAGTTTATAATTCAATTTTCCATCAGATTTTACAACCCGATTACTAAGTCATTTTCCTTATCTCATTATTCAAGTGATACTAACATATAATTCCGGACAACTTTAGGACTCATGACACACTGACATTACGTCAGACCACAACTGAAATCACAGAGGAATGATTTTACCAAGAATGATCTCATAGTTATCATAGGTGTATACATTAATCAATTATCTATTTAATCGATGTTATACTATTAGCGATAGATATAACAATACCCTTAAGTTGCATGATAAATCGGACAAGGAAATGCACCAAAGTGCTCTGATATGACACAAAGATCCAATCTTTATTCAAGAAAGAGCATGAATATGAATAGCTTCAT